>JAJEJO010059661.1:12165-28407 GCA_020662805.1 Glaucomys volans | reverse complement strand
TGTTAAGTAAGAAGTCAGAGAGAAAAAGTCAAGTATTGCATGGTCACTCTCATGTGTGTAAGTTAAAAGGAATGTGGACCTGAAGGTACAATAGTGATTACTGGAGATGGGGAAGGGTGTAAGGTGTGGTGAGGAGAATAAAGAGACGGAGACGATGGATTTTAACACTATATGGTGCACATATGTGTGGGAATACCATAGTGACCCTCCTTAATGTGGACTCATTATATATTAAGAAAAAATGCAGTATATAATTTTAAAATAAGCAAATAGCAAAATGCTGTTAAAAAAAAAAAGAGCATTGGATAAGAGCAAAGCTTTCAAGTTTAGTTCTACTCCTCCACCAAGCTCTGTAAATTTTGCAGGGTTCTAAGATTTCACAACAAAGGTTTATTTTAGCTATGGAGTAAACAGTAATTAGGGAAGCCTGGGAATTTCTTTGTGTGTGTCATTCACTGATCTAGTCTGATTTTTAGTCTTACATTTTTGTTAATTTGGAAGAGAAATTTTTTAAAAAGTATCTGCATCCCAGCTGAAAATCAGAGACTGAAAAACACTTCATGGGGCAGGTAAATGATTACCATAAGCATGATTCATGAGACATTCCAGGAGATATGCAGATCAATGGAAAACCATTCATGAGGATAATTACTAGGCACTGGCCTTGGGAGAAAACTGAGAAATGTGAGGCAGGGAAAGGGACTGTAGACCTATAGTCCAATTAGGTGAAAGCAAACCTCACTTGCTTCAGCTCCATAGGCTCTAAGGCAGATATTTCCACTGTGTCCAATGGACTATGGTGAAAGCTGTGGAATGGGAAAGTCACAAATGTGCCATGGGGAAACACTGCTCCTTACCTCTTTAAGTAAATCGATCTCTATACCTTCTGGCTTCATGATGCAATGATTTGAAACAGAAATAAAGCTGGTCAGAGGAGGATTATGTGAACTTTTACACCCACCATGCAGGCCCACTCATGCCTGTGCACAGGGAACGAAGATATACGATCTCTGGCTCTCTGCTTCAAACCATCCCTCCTCCACATGAGGACAGATGGCACCCATAACTAAAGATCTGGCTGTTGCTGAAATGTGTCCTCTAGACACAGAAAAGAACAGTCTGTGAAGGACAGATACTGTGAGTCACTCACACTTGGTTTTCCTCAACTTCTCCACAAGGTAGCGGGCTTCCTCTTGAATTTGGTCCTCAATACTCCTCTTCCCCATCCCAAAATTCCGCAGAGTCATGAGTGAGAAGCGCCTCATCTCTCTCCATCTGTGTCCAGTAGTTAGAACGACTCCTAAATGAGGGAGAGCAGAATCGAGGAGTGATATCCCAAGTGAGGGAGAGGAAGTTCTCGAGTGGCAGCCACAGAGATGATCAAGCTCAACCTGACCTGTTCTTTTTCATTCTCTTCATCAATTTGAACTTTGTTCACCCACATCACATGCATGCATACTTACCAAGTCCCTTACTAACTCTTTCACCCATTGGGAAACTGCCTCTTCCAGAAAATACTTCTCCATGATCAATCAGGGCTTCCTTCACGGCTTCATATCCACACAACACCACATTGGGCCTCATACCCAAATACAGAGTGAACACAGGGCCATAGACTTTTGACAACTGGAAAAGGGAAAGGAAATGCAAATATTTCATGAACAAGATCAGCATTTGATCTACATATTTGGAATGATTCAATCTGTTATTCAGGTTATTCTCATTATATTTATTCTATTTTATTCTGCCACAAGAATCTTCAAATATTTCTGAATTTTGTTCACATGTCATACCAATCATAGCTGTCACTATGGATGATCTATGACATTCCTTGCCTGACTTAGGCAGTTCATAAATACACTAGAATTAATCTTCACATTAATGCCTTCAAGGGACTTATTTGTCCTGTTTTATATGCAGAGAAAATGAAGGCAGAGAGTTACAAACTCATTTGTAGTGTACATAACTAAGGAACAGAGGACCCAAATTTGAACCTTGATTTTGTCAACTTCTGAAGCTTGAACAACCAGTCAGCCCCCAGTGATTATCCACCTTTGCACCAACACTCAGCTGATTCTTCGGAGTCATTAGCAGGGCTTGTATCTTAGAGATTTTGACTGAATAAGCCCATGATGAGGACTGGGAGTGTATATTTTTAGTAATGACCCCAGATGATCTTAGCACTCATAGGTTGAGACCACAGGTATCATTAACACAGCAAGAAAGTGAGTACCAGGAACACAGTTCCAGTCCATGCAGCATATCAATTTGTTTCACCCCACGGCAATTTATAGGGTATAGACTAAAGCTTTATTCAAAACCTACAAGAATAATGTTACCAGCCAATGGACCCTGAATGGTTAACATTTTCCTTTTCTTTCTTATGCTGGTTCCCAGCACATAGTTTTATTTTTATTAATGGGTTCATTGGGGTATTATGGAAAAAAAATTATACAGAGTGTAAAATGTGATATTTTTATTTATGTAGATATTGCCAGTTGATTCCCACGGTGACGCTAACTGAAACATACATCACCTCAGTATTAACATTTTCAGTGTGTGTGGTGAAAACACATTGGTAAATTTCAGGTGTAAGACCCATTATTAGTTAATGTAGTCACCATGCTGTGCCATAGGTCTCCAGTGCTTATTCACTTAGTAACTAAATGTTTGTACCCTTGGAACAACATCTCACCTTCTCTCCCACATCCCAGCCTCCAATAACCACCATTCTACTCTCTATTATTATGAGTTTGAGGCCTTCTGCTTTGTTTTCTAAGATTCCACATGTGAGTGAGATCATGTAGTGAAGGTCTTTCTGTGTGGCTATTTCCCTCACCACAAAGTTATCCAGGCTCTTTCCATGTTGTGGTAAGTAGGAGGAGGACCTAGTAAAATTCTGCACCTCTTCCACTACAGAGGTTTACAATTTGTCAGCAGTCCTCAGTGGATCCCACATTAAAAAGGAAGAATAAAAGCTGAGAGCTACTATAGCAAAAGGGCTCCTAGCCAGGATGTCTGGCCGCTGGCTAAGAAGATGTTTGGCTTAACAATCCCCAAACCTTGACCCTAGAGTTACAAAGCAAAAACTAAATATGAAGCATGAAAATACAACTCTACCAACTATTTAGACCACCTCAGTGGTTTCCCATTAATATTTTTCCTTTTCTTCTTCCGTGTGTAACCCCATTTATATTGTTTGCTCCTTTGGAATATACAGAGGGGAGTGAGTGGAGGGATGGGGCAGGTGGGAACGGGAAGGGTGGTAGATTGATACAGATATTATTACCCTATATATGTGTGTGAAAAATGTTTAAGAAAACATTTATCACTGTCAAGAAAAGATAATAAAATATAAATAAAGTTAAAAAGTGGAAAAAATAAAAAAATTAAATGGTCGTTCACACATTGATAGTGGTACTGCAAATTGGTGCAATCAGTCTGGAAAGCAGTTTTCCTGAGAAAACTTGGAATGGAACCACTATTTAACCGAGTTATCCCACTCTTGATTTCATACCCAAAGCACTTAAAATCAGCATATTACAGTGACACAACCACATCAATGTTTATATCAGCTTAATTCACAATAGCCAAACTATGGAACCAAACTAAGTGCCCTTCAACAGAGCAGTGAATTAAGAAAGGTGATATGTATACAATAATTTGAACATTACTCATCTATAAAGAAGAATGAAATTATGGTATTTGCCTGTAAATGGGTGGAATTGGAAAGTATCATGCTAAGTGACATAAGCCAGTACCAAAACACAAAGGCCAAACTCTTTCTGATATGAGGATGCTAACCCACAACAAGGAAGGATATGGAGCAGAGGAATAGAAGTCCAATGGAATAGACAAAGGGTAATAAAGGGAAGGGAAGAGAAAAGACATTGGAATGAATCCAGAATAACTTCTCTTTGCTCATAAATGTATACACAACTAGTGAAACTCCACATTATGTACAACCACACAAATGGGATCCTAATTGGAATGAGAAGTCCTCCATGTAGGTATGATAAATCAAAGTACACCCCTCTGCCATGTATATTTAAAATCAAATAAAAAATACTTTAAATTTTTTTTCAAATACCATTTCATTGTATTTTATTACATTTTATTTCTTTCCATTGTGCACGATTTGTATGTGCATGTGAGTGTGGGTGAATTCTCAAAGCACAAATGGTTCAATATATGTATATGAAGCCAGAATTAAAGACAGGAAGTTAGGATATGTAGGTGCCTGGGTTGAATTGAGAAAGTGAAGGCCAGTTTATATCCTGGAAGTTGGAGACCATCCCTGGGAGATTGGAATGTCAGTGTGTCCAGAGCCCTTGATTACCGAGATTACCTGCCTATACTACACCCCACAAAAAGGTTGAAGGCAGGGAGTTGTTAACTAATGCCCCCTGGGCTGCTACCTGCCTGGATCACACCATTTGGCCCTTCCCCCTGCCCATCTGGTTCTCACATTTTGGCCATTCCTCCTGCATTTCTGGGCCTAGTCACATAGGCAGGAAGGAGAGAGGTAAGCAGGGAGAGACCAGGAGAACAAAGGAAATTTCAGTCTATAAAAGATGAAGGGAGCTCTCACTTCTTGGGATACCGAATACCAGCCATGGCCCCCTTCTCCCACCCAGGAGAAGTCTGTGCTACTTCCTTTAAATAAAACCTGCTCTGTGTGCTTGCCTTGGCATGCTTCTCTAATGTTCAAACTTCGACATTTGAGAAAGCTGAACTCATCATTGATAGTCAGTGGTATCATAAATATTCATATAATTTTCTTTCATCTCTACTGCTTTCATCTGTACCTGTTTATTATTTGACCTTGGTTTCACACAGGAGGGGTATATTCATACCTGGTTTGAATTGTATTGATCTTACATTTGCATGTTTCCTGTTTCTTGGTTTTGCTCCCTCTTAGTTCCCCTTCTTCATTCTCTTCTCCCAATAACAGTGAAATATTTTGTTCCCTTTACCTCTTGTTTTATGCAAACTGTTAACTGTTAATTTTTTATCCCTTTTGCTTTATAGTCAACATTTGTGATCTATCTTATCCCCTCACCAGTCTTCCCTCTTTACAACACTTCAAACATTCTCAGGTCTTTCTACCCTATTTTCTCTCCACATAAGAAAGTGCAATTTCATTAAATATAGAATTATATACTTTACCCAATTCCTAACTCATTCATGTAATCATGATTATTAACACAGCTGGCAATGTACTAGACCCCTGCTGTCTAATGACTGATCTCATTCACAGTTTTTTGGTTTTTTTTTTCAATGTTGGAACATGGACAATATAATGAAATTTATTTAAATAAATAACTTGTGAAGGCTATAGTCAAAGGTCTTTTCCTAAACAGAGTCTAGGCAACCTTTGTAGTTTATTTGTGGCAGGCTTAACAGAAGTAGTCTCCCCAAAGCAGGCTAAATTCATTTAATCCATGGTTGTTTCTTATATATAGCAGATTTATTTGAACTTAGAGACCAGTATATCATATAAATGCCATGTTAATATTTTAAGGTGAGTTAAATTGTGTTAGCAACAAAACATCTTATCATACATTTCACCTTGGCCTATGATAATATGTGATATTTATGGTATTAATTGACAATCAGTAAAGCTGTTAGTTTTGAAAATATGTAACATATGGAAATAGCATTTCCTTGCTCCTCATCTGTTTGTATATTTTCAAAAAACCCATTGGTTAAGTGAAAACTTCCTGGTGGAAATTTATTCCTCTTTTCTCTCTCTCACACAGTTTTTTATTGCTGATCCCACAATTTCTCTATAGGTAGCAATTAGTATTCCAGATGTCAAAATAGATACTGGACATTTGTCTTAAGCCTATAATCTATGAATAACAATAGTGCTGTTCCTGGCCCACCACTTCCCCTAAGTGGGGTTAGAAAGTGAGTGGGTCACTGCAGGTTCACACAATACACATCCTGCTCCCAAGCAATACTCCCAACTGAGCCCAGTAACAAGGAATCTCACCCATTCACTATCTAGCCCCACCTCAGCCTCAACATTACTTCAACACATAGACTTCAGGAGACAAAAACGTGAAACCAACAACCAGGCTCCAATGAGGATCCACCAGAGGGCGAACACAGGGCACACACCTAGACCTACTCATACATCAGAAACAGAGAGAAGTCCCAAAACAAAAGAGATGACTACACACAAAAGGACATTGCAACAAAAGGGAAAGGGGAATCCATCTCAACTGAAGTGCAAGTCCAAGACCTCTGAAAACTTAAGGAAATAAACTGGTATTCCACCCAAATTCACAATTCTCCTAAAAGGATTCCATATGGGAAAGGGCATGAAAGTCCAGAGAAAGAGAGAAACAACTGATCCTCAAAATGTTCAATAAACTAAAGGAAGCCCTAAGGAATGATTTAAAAGAGAAAATTCAGGGACTCAAAGACCATCTCAATAAAGAATAGAGATATTTTTAAAAAATAGTTAAAACTGGACATGAAAGACACACTTAAATAAATTAAAATTCACTCAAAAGATCATGAGCAAATTAGAAAGTGCAGAAAATAGAAAATCACAGCAAATGCTATGAAACAATGAAGGGCAGGGGTATTGCAGACTTCTGCCATTTCAATATTGTCATCAAGTACTAAATTTAAATATTTCTCGCATCCCAGGTGCATTGTTTCATTACACTACCTCTAAAGATGGAAAACTATAAAAAGCAATGGAAACATCAAAATTCACAGAGTATTTGCTGTGCAACATTCTCTTTCAATGAATTGCCTTGTGCATGTATTTAATTTTAAAGGAAGAATTTTTACCCTTTACAAACTACTGAGAAAGCATTGACATACTTACATCAGTTATGGACTGGGGGAGGTTTTTAGTATCTATCTGCAGGATATTCCCAAGAATTGGCAGAGGCATGGGTCCTGGTGGGAGTTTCCCTCTCCCAGATCTATGTCTCCATAGTGAGATGAGAAGCAGACAGGAGAGACTGATCAACAGGACCACAACTGGATCCATTGAAGCCTTCTCCTTTTACTGAGAATACTGTGAGCTTGCAATCAATGTAAAACTTTTATAGAGCTCCCTATTAATCAGAATGTGTCCTATTGCCATAAAGCGCTGAGGCAATCAACTAGATAAGTTCTGATCCCATCCAAGTGTACAATGGTCATCTGATAAAGATAAAAAAATAACAGTTGTTTACTCTTGGTCTCCTCTCCAAACCTCCATCCATGACAATCTAGTTCAGTCACTCTGGAATAGACCACAGGAATAGGCATTTTAAAACAAACAAGCAAGAAAATATACACACAAGCACACAACCACTGGTGGTACCAAAGTGCAAGTAGGATTAAGAAAAAATGAGGGATGTGATCCAAAACATGCTACATTCTCAGACTGATGACTGATTGGAAATTCATGATGTGGGTGAAATAGGTGTATCTGTGACTTTTATATAAAACTATTGAACATATAATACTTCATCAAACAGTAAATTTGCCTTTGAAAATCAAGTCTTTTAAATATTTTTAAATATTTAAAAATAACTTAAATATATTTAAAAACTAACATCCCACGTGCCTCAGCATAAACTAGGTAGTGCAACTTACACATTCTGAAATACCAAACACATATCATCATGTAACTAAGGAAATATAGGCAGCATTTGTTATTCAGCACCCCAATCCTCCTAAATCCTGGGGAATAGAGGGCAGTGATTATTATTATTATTTGACAATTGAGGAAACAAAGATTCCATGAGCCTAGTAGACCATCACTCAAACAGCTCACAGGGATCAGAATTGGAATTTGAAGAAGTGCTATTGCTCATAATTGTGTGTTATGGCTCCATTACATATTATGTATATATTATATGTCATAATACATTAGAGGACCTCCATAGTCACTTTAGAAAATGGATGCAGACACCACACTGACTCTGTTCATAGACTGGAAATATTCCCTCAAATCAGTACCCATTTTTTCACTCCCAGGATTACTGGATCAGAGATTCTATGAAAGGAAGAGTCACAGAAGGACTTCTCACCCCTCCGTCAGTACAGAAGTGAAATTTTTTCAGCAGAGCTGAGGAAGACTCAATCTCACAGAATTGAAGGGACAGGCTTGAGAGACTAAGGCTCTTCCAACTGTTGGTAGGCTCTGCTCTACCAACAGACTGCTTCTGTTGCTGTTTAGTATGTCCTTATCAGGTGTAATAGAATGAAAAATATTGACCATAAGCAATGATATTGCAAACAGAAAAATAGGCTTGCACTTTAGAGGTGGATGGGAGGCAGGGACGATACCAGACTCCCAGCACAGAAGTAACAGTATGCAAATTGGAATATTAGACTTGATTTGGGAATCATGAATTAATATGTCACTGGATTGATAAACACTACGAGATCACTCAGGTAATGCTGTACAAAAGTGTGTCTATAAAGATAACATTGTATTTATTTTAAATTGGCAAATATAGTTATTACAATCTATTTAGAAAGGAAAATTGCTGTCACAAATCCAGTTATACCTTTAATGCTCATATGTACAGGTATTCTCACAATTAACATGCAGTTTCACACGTATCACTTTTGATTGTCTTACCTTTAGCTAAAGGAAAATCATTCCCATTTTAGAAATGAGGAAGCTGGGCCTCGGCGATGCAATGCCTTGACCAGGGGCATTCAGACTGCATGTGGTAGAGGTGAGACTGGAAACCACATACAGTAGTGTCATAGAGTTTTCTCAAAGTAAAAATAGAGTTCAAATTCAGTGTTTACTGCAGGTATCTTATTTTGCAATACTGCCTGCTTACACTAATCCTTGACTATCAATATATTCACTACCTTAACATTCCCTGCATTCTTTGCTTAAAAGTAAGTCAGAAATAGAGATTGCCTTAACTCAGCTCTTAATGAATATTTTATCCATGTGGAGGTGAAGCAGTAATTTGCTATGTGACTCACAGAATTGGGATCTCTAAACTAATCATCTAAGACTCTAAACACAAATAAACCACAATTTCCTATTTGTAATTTAAAAAAACAAAAACTTTATCTTTCAACCATTATCTGCATTCTCTCTTTCTTAACTACATGAAACTCCTACCTTCCCCATTCTCTTTTTATAGAAATAATCACATACCATATCAAAATTGTGGGACATGGCAAAAGCAGTACTAAGAAGGAAGTTTATAGCAGTGAATGCCTACATGAAAACTCAATTTCAAATACATAACCTAATAATACATCTCAGAAAAAGCAAGAGGAAACTAAACCAAAAATTAATAAAAGGAAAGAAATAACAAAGATCAGAGTAGAAATGAATGAGGTATAGATTTAAAAATTTAAAATATCAATGAAAAATTTTAAAGATAAAATCAACAAACCCTCAGCTAGATGAAGAATAAAGAAGAAAACACATTAATAAATAAAATTAAATATGAAAAATGTAGATATTACATTTTATATCACAGAAATACAAAGCTCATTCCAGTATATTATTAAAAAGTTTTAGATGATAAATGGAAAAATTAATGGAAATGATTAAATTTCTGAACACATATTGTCAATCCAAATTGAATGATGAGCCAGGATATCCACAAAAACATCAGTAATTGACAGTGAAATTGAAGTAATAAAACATTTCCCAACAAATAAAAGTCCATGATATGATGACTTCACTACAGAATCCTATCAGAGTCTCACAGAGGAACTACCAACATTTATATGTCAAACAATTGAAAGGGAAAGTGTTCTTTCAAACTCATTCTACAAGGCCAGCATCATACTGGTTAAAATGGGGTTCTGAAATGTTTGATTTTTTAACCTTTAGAATTGGCATAAACCCAGAACACAATGAACCCTTTTCTCTAGGGAAAGCAGAAAGAAACTTGCTTTCTGACACACAGAGATCTAAGGTCCAAATGAAATAAGTAAGGCTCTAATCTCTGAGAGAACCTCTGATTGACTTATTTTAATTCTTGTAAATCTGATTGTTTTCTTTGCATCATTTTTGTTCTATATCAGGTGAATGTTGGAGGAAAGTAGATCCTGATCATTTCTCTTTTTATAGAAAGCTTCACACAACATATCAAAAGTTACGGAATAAAGAAAGGGTAACACTAAGAAGGAATAGCAATAACTGTGTGCCATCAAAAAATAAAAACATCTAAAGATGCATCTCAAGGATATAGTGAATCAATGGAAAACTAAAACTAATAGAAGAAATAAATTAACAGATATTAGATTAGAAAAAGATGAGACAATAAGAAAAATCAATGAAGCAAAGAAAAATCAATGAAACAAAGTTAGCTTTCCATGAGATAGACAAAATCAGCAAACCTTTAGACTAAGAAAAAAAGAAGGAAAAAAATAAGCAAAATAAGAGATGATAAAAGACACATTACAACTGATACTATAAATGTAAAGTAGAATATTAGCAATTATTAGAGAGACTATGTATTCAAATAGGGGAAAATTGAGAAGAAGGATATAAGTTTCCAGACACATGATCTACCAAAATTGACATACAGGAAGACATCGAAACACAAATAGAACTTAGTAGATAATGAAATTAAATGAGTAATCAATATTTCCAAACAAATAAAGGTCAAAGATAAAAAGGATTCACTGCTGAATTAAGGTAAATTCACAGAACTAACATTGTGTTTGGTCAAAAGTTCCACACAATTTTCAATAAGGAAATTCATACTCATTCTTCAAGTCCAGCATCATTTTGATAAAAAAAAAATCATAAAAGAACACAATAAAAATCTCACATCGATATCTCTGATATTTAGCAAAAATTCTCAAAAAGTAATAGCAAATAAAATCCAGTTGTACATCAAAAATATCACTCACCATGATGAAGCTGGAATTTTCCAAGTGATGCATAGGTGGCTTGACACAGGCAAATCAATTAATGTAATAACCACAGCAGCACAATGAAGGATAAAACGCCATTTCACAAATTCATCAATCACTTCATGATGAAAACCCTGAACAAAATAGCTACTGAAGGATCACACCTTAACGTAATTAAGACTATGTGTGGCAAAACACAGTCAAAATAAAGATAAATGGGAAACCATAAAACATTTCCCTTAAATCGATAACAAAAGAAAGGTATCTGCTATCACTGCTCTTATTAAATATAGAAGTACAAGTTTTATCCAGAGCTATAAGATAAAGAAATATAAGATATAAATAGGAAGGAGAGATGTCAAATTTTCCCTGTTTGCAGATTATGTCATTCTGAAAATGGAAAAATTTAAAGATTCCTCCGAAAGACTACTAGAAATGATTAAGAAATTTTCCAGAAGCAATATCAATATTAATAAAATCAGTAGAATATTTATATACAAATAATAGGATTTCTGAGAAAGAAATCATGAAAGGAATCCCATACAAAAAAACTACAACAAAAAATTAAATATTTAAGAAAAAATTTAACCAAGGAAGTGAAAGATCTCTACATCATTACAAAGCATTGATTGAAGAAATTAAAGACACACACACACACACACACACACATACACACACACTGTGTGTGTGAGGGAGAGTGAAAATGTAAAGCCCCTGTCTCATGTCCATGCATTAGAAGAATTAGTACTGTTGGAAGGGTTATAAACATCAAAGAAATATTACAGATGAAATACAATCCCCATGAAAACACCAATAAAATTTTTATAGGACTTGAAATAATAGTCCTAAAATTTATATGGAAGCAAAAAAAAAAGTCAATATCTTCTTGAACAAAAAGAACAAAACTGAAGGAATTCTGATTGCTAATTTCCAGGCA
Source organism: Glaucomys volans (assembly GCA_020662805.1). Lineage (NCBI taxonomy): Eukaryota > Metazoa > Chordata > Mammalia > Rodentia > Sciuridae > Glaucomys > Glaucomys volans. The sequence continues at coordinate 16,607 of JAJEJO010059661.1, read as the reverse complement.
CATGACAGAGGCATAGTGAGAACACTAGCATATATAATAACAAGCACCTAGACCAAGGGATAAAATAGAAGTCCCAGAAATGAACTCATGCATCTGTGGAAAATGATTCTGAAAAAAGGGGCCTAAAGCATATATTGGAGGAAGTCACCCTTTTTAGAACAGCTGTGAGAACTATAAATCCATGTGCGAAGGATTGAAATTTGACTCTATATCTCATCTACACAAAATCAACTCAACATGCATGGCATCACAGACAAAAATGTAAGACATGAGGCTCTAAAACAGCTAGAAGATACAGGAAAAATTCTGCATGACTTTGATAGAGGAAATGATATTTTGTACATATAATCTCAAAGCACAGAAAACAAAAGTAAAAATGCACAAATATATCACATCAAATTAAAATGATCTTACATACCAAACTTAACAATCTGTAGAGTGAAGAGTCAGCGTACAGGTTATAAAAAATATTTGCCGTGTATTCACGTGACAAAAGTTTAATATCCAAAATATACATTAAAAAAACTAAAATGCAAAGTGATCCAATTAAAGAATGGACAGATGATCTTTAAAAAGTTATTTGCTTTATTTTGTCTCATATTTTATTGCTTTATTATAGATGTACTTAATGCTGGAATTTCCTATTACACATGTGTACCTACACAGGATAGAAAAGCATAATTTGGCCAATATCATTCACTAGAATTTCCCCTTCCCTTCAATTCCTCCCTCCTCCTGGTCCCTTTCCTCTACTGATCTTCTTTTGATTTTTATGATATTCCCCAGAGCTTTATTTTCCTTGTTTTCTCTCTGGCTTCTTCATATGAGAGAAAACATATAACCCTTGATCTTCTGAGTTTGGTATTGTACTTAATATAATTTTTTCACGTTCCATCCATTTTCCAGCAAATGACATAATTTCACTTTTCTTTATGGCTGAATAAAACTCCATTGTGTATATATATACTGCATTTTATTTATTCATTCATCCATGGACAGACACCTAGGCTGCACAAAGTGTGTCATGAAGGGAAGGTGCTCCCTTCATGGCAGCAATGAACAGAGAGGTTGTGAGGGGGAGAAATAGGGAAGGAGAGAACAAGACAGGTAACAGGATCCTTCCAATGCACACATCCAGTGACCCACCTCCTCCAGCTATGCTCACCTGCCTACAATTTTCACCCAGTTCACCTAAATTGTATGCACCAATTAAATTATAGCTCTCACAATCCAATCATTCCACATTCTGCCATGAATACAGGAACTTTTAGAGGGGGAACACTTCATATTCAACCTGCAACAAGTATCACTTATCTGTACACAGAGAGCCAAAGGAAATGACACCAGCATACTAAAGAAATTCCTGTATGTTCATGTTGACTGTGGCACTATTCCCAATAGTGAGGCTATGGAATCTATTTAGGTGGCCATATAACAAACGAGGTAGACAAAATGTGGTATGTGTACACAATGGGGTGCTATTCATTCTTAAGGAAGAATGAACGCCTATGACAGCAGCAAAATGGGTGGGAACCACAAGTCATTATTTTAAGTGCAATAAGTCAGACACAGAAAGACAAGTACTATCATATACTCAATCTAAGAAAAGTCAACTTGAGTTTGCAATAGTGATTACAAAATTTAGGTTATAGCGGGAAGGAAAAAGGGTAAAGATGGGAAGTTGGATTTGATTAATGTATGATGTCTACAAGTGATGAAATATCACCCAAGCCATGTTAATATGTAGAATTAATGCATGTTAAAATTTATAAACAGAATTGCAAACAGAGAAACAAGTAATTTCAGAGATTCACTGGATTACTACCTTAATTTAATTTAGTTTAGTAATAGGATATTGGTGACATAGCAAGGAGAAATGTCACCAAGGATTCAGTACAAAAGCTTGTTTTAGAATCCAGGTCTTATGGATTCTAAAATTCCACTTCAGTTATTCTCAAATCAAAGAGAGATCTCTTCACTCCCTAATGAATGGACAGGAGGCCTTAACCTGAAGCTCCTCATAGATACAGATGCATCAATCTCTATTTGCTAGAGCAGCTTGCTTTTATGTAAACATTTTCATTATATAATAATTTAAAAATAAAAAATGAAGAGTCTGAAGGTTTCCAATGCCTGCAAGTAAAAAATGCTCAAGGAAGTTTAAATGACAATTATGGTGATGACCATTATGCATTTTATATGTACAGAATTATCATACTGTACCTCATAAGTATTAACAGATGTTATGTGTCCATTCAAAACAAATTTTAAAAAAGTAAAAGGAAACAGTAGGAATACTACTTCTTAGCAAGATGAGCATTATTGAACTGTCAGAAACTCTGATATTCTGGTATTTTGATCAGAGGACAAGAAAGGGTACATTGGACTCAAATTACTGGCAATAGCAGTGTCAGGTCACCAGAGTTCAGAGCATTTGTACAAACAAAGACAGAGAAACACATGCAAACAATTGTGGCACAGGAACATCAGTAACACAGAAAAGCACTCTGAATATAGCTAAATCAGAGGTGGCATGGTGAGCTGGTGTTTGAAAAGTGTCCATGTTTCTCAAAATTTAAGCAGAGAGCTGTGGTGGAGATCCATCGTAAACAGGTGGCTTAGAACTTGCTGTGCAGGAACCTGGGAGATCATAGCAAATATTGCCACAACATCCTAGTTAATAGCTACCATCTGACCTAACCCTAACCCTAACCCTAACCCTAACCCTAAAAGAATGAAAAGACAACAAATCAATGACCTCACATTACAGGTCAAAGCCCTAGAAAAAGCGGAACAGATCATCACCAAAAGTAGTAGAAGACAGGAAATAATTAAAATCAGAGCTGAAATCAATGAAGTTGAAACAAAAGAAACAATTCAAAAAATTGACAAAACAAATAGTTGGTTTTTTTGAAAAAATGAACAAAATTGATAATCCCTTACCCTCGCTAATGAAGAGAAGGAGAAACTCCAAATTACTAAAATTTGAGATGGAAATGTAAATATTACAACAGACACAACTGAAATACAAAACATAATAAGAAGTTACTTTGAAAATTTATACTCCAACAGAATAGAAAATCTTGAAGACATCAACAGTTTCCTAGAGGCATATGAGCCACCCAAGATGAATCTGGAGGACATACACAACTTAAATAGGTCAATTTCAAGCAATGAAATAGAAGAAGTCATCAAAAGCCTACCAACAAAGAAAAATCCAGGACCGGATGGATTCACAGCCAAGTTCTACGAGACCTTCAAAGAAGAGCTCATTCCAACACTCCTCAAATTATTTCATGAAATAGAGGAGGAGGGGACCTTTCCAAACTCATTCTATGAAGCTAATATCACCTTGACACCAAAAGCAGAGAAGGACACATCGAGGAAAGAAAATTTCAGACCAATATCCATAAGGAACATAGATGCAAAAATTCTTAACAAAATTTTAGCGAATCGCATACAAAAGCATATTTAAAAAATAGTGCACTATGATCAAGTGGGTTTCATCCCGGAGATGCAAGGTTGGTTCAACATCCGGAAATCAATAAATGTAATTCACCACATCAACAGACTTAAAGTCAAGAACCACATTATTATTTCAATAGATGCAGAGAAAGCATTTGATAAAATACAGCAAACTTTCATGCTCAAAACACTAGAAAAAAATAGGGATATTGGGGACCTTCCTAAACATTGTAAAGGCTATCTATGCTATGCCCACAGATAACATGATTCTAAATGGAGAAAAATTAAAAGCATTCCCCCTGAGAACTGGAACAAGGCAGGGATGCCCTCTTTTGCCACTATTATTCAACATTGTTCTTGAAACTGCAGCCAGAGCAATTAGACCAAAGAAATTAGAGGAATAGGAAAAGAAGAGCTCAAACTATCCCTATTTGCTGATGACATGATTCTCTATTTAGAAGACCCTAAGAATTCCACCAGAAAACTTCTGGAACTCATAAAGGAATTCAATAAAGTAGCAGGATAAAAAATTAATGCTCATAATTCTAACGCATTTTCATTCGTAAGTGATGCATCCTCTAAGGAGAAATTAGGAGAACTACCCCATTCACAATAACCTCAAAAAAATAAAAAACTTGGGAAACAATCTAACAAAAGAAGTGAAAGACCTCTACAATGAGAACTACAGAACACTAAAGAAAGAAGTATAAGGAATCTGAGAATATGGAAAGATCTCCCATGTTCTTGGATAGGGAGAATTAATATTGTCAAAATGGCCATACTTCCAAAAGGGCTATATAAATTCAATGCAATTCCCATTAAAATCCCTATGACAGACCTCATAGAAAGAGAGCAAGCAATCATGAAATGCATTTGGAGGAATAAGAGACCCAGAATAGGTAAAGCAATCCTTAGCAAGAAGAGCAAAGAAGGGGGTATCACAATATCAGACCTTCAACTATACTACAGAGCAATAG
>JAJEJO010059661.1:0-12065 GCA_020662805.1 Glaucomys volans | reverse complement strand
GAAAATAGGTCCAAATTTTCATCATGTTGGTCTAGGACCAGATTTCCTTAACATGACTCACAAAAGCCCAAGAAATAAAACAGGAATCAATGATTGGGATAGAGTCAAAATAAAAAGCTTTTCTTAGCAAAGAAAACAATCAGCAATGTGAAGGGAGAGCCTTCAGAGTGGGAGAAAGAACTTTATCACACACACTTCAGATACAGCACTACTCTCCAGAATCTACAAAGTGCTCAAAAATCTTTATACCAAGACTACTAATAACCCAATCAATAAATGGGTCAAGGAAATGAACAGGCACTTTACAGAAGAAGATCTACAAGCAATCAACAGATTTATGAAAAAATGTTCAACATCCCTCGTTATAAGAGAAATGCAAATCAAAACCACCTTAAGATTTCAGCTTACTCCAATTAGAATGTCTTTTATTAAGAATACAGGCAACAACAGATGGTGGCGAGGATGTGGGGAAAAGGGTACCCTCATACACTGTTGGTGGAAGTGCAAGTTGGTGCAGCCACTCTGGAAAGCAGTGTGGAGGTTCCTTAGAAAACTTGGAATGGATCTACCATTTGACCCAGCTATCCCACTCCTTGGCCTATACCCAAAGGACTTAAAATCAGATTACTAGAGTGATGCAGCCACATCAATATTCATAGCTGCTCAATTTCCAATAGCTAGATTGTGGAACCAACCTAAATGTCCTTCAATAGATGAATGGATAAGGAAACTGTGGTATATATACACAATGGAATATTACTCAGCCATAAAGAAGAATAAAATTATGGCATTTGTATGTATAAATAAATAAATAAAATAAAATCAATACCCATAAATCCAATGCATTTCTATATATCAGTCCTCAATCCATTGCAAAGGAAATTAGGAAAACTGCCCCACTAACAATAGCCTCAATAAAAAATTAAAAAATAAAATAAAACATTTGGAAATCAACCTAACAAAAGAGGTGAAAGATTTCTACAATGAAAACTACAGAACACTAAAGAAAAATTGCAGACCTTAGAAATTGGAAAGATCTCCCATGCTCTTGAATAGGCAGAATTAATATTGTCAAAATGGCTATGATACCAAAAGTGTTATACAGATTTCATGTGATACCTATAAAACTCCCAAGGACATTCTTCAAAGAAAAAGAAAAGGCAATCATAAAATTCATTTGGGAAAATAAGACACTCAGAATAACCAAGGCAATCTTCTGTAAGAAGAGTGAAGCAGGAGACATCCCAATACTAGACCTCTACCTGATATACAGAGCAATAGTAACAAAAATTCATGCTATTGGCACCGAAATAGACATGTAGACCAATGGTACAGAACAGAAGACACAGACACAAACCCACATAAATATGGTTATATCATACTAGACAAACATGCCAAAACATGAAGTGATAGCTTATTCAACAAATGGTGCTAGGAAAACTGGAAATCCATACGTAGCAACATGAAATTAATCCTCTATGTGTCACATTGTACTAAAATCAACTGAAATGGATCAAAGACTTAGGCACTACAAATAGAGACCATGCACCTAATAGAAGAGGTAGACAAAATATCCACCATATCAACTCAGAAACTGATGCTTATCAAGAATCCTAAAGTGCAAGAAGAAAATCAAGAATCAATAAATGGGATGGATTCAAACTATAAATCCTCCTCTCAGTAAAGGAAATAATCAATAACATGAAGAGAAACCTACAAAATGGAAGAAAATCTTTACCACACACACCTCACATAGAGCACAAATCTCAAGGATATATAAAGAACAAAGAAACCTGGACACCAAGAAAAAAAACAAATAACCCAATCAATTAATGGGCAAAAGAAATGAACAGACACTTTATAGAAGAAGAAATACAATCAATCAACAAATGAAAAATGTTCACCATTGCTAGCAATTAGAGACATGCATATCAAAACTACCTAAGATTTTATCTCATATTACTCAGAGTGGCAATTATCAAAAATACAAGCAAAGATAATGCTGGCAAGGATGTGGGGAAAAGGGTACACTCATACATTGCTGGTGGGAGTGCAAATTGGTGCAACCACTATGGAAAGCAGAATGGACATTCCTCAGAAAACTTGGAATGGAACCTCCATTTGACCCAGTTATCCCACTCCTTGGTTTATTCCCAAAGGACTTAAAATCAGGATACTACAGTGATGCAGCCACATCAATGTTTATAGCAGCTCAATTCACAAAATCTAGACTGTGGAACCAACAGAGATGCCCTTCAATAGATGAATGGAAAAAAAATGGTACTTATATACAATGGAATATTAGTCTTAAAGAACAATAAAATTATGACATTTTCAGGTAAATGAATGGAACTTGAGAACATTATGCTAAGTGAGATAAACCAAACCCAAAACCCCAAAAGCCAAATGTTTTCTCTGATATGTGGATGCTCATTCTAGTCTTCATTTCCTTTTTCTCAAAAACAATAATAAGGAGAGCAACCAAACCTGTGGCTGCCTGAGCCCTCAGAGAGGAGCTCCGGCCTTCTGGTGCCATTTTGCTGTGGCTCCAGGAGAGCTCCGGCCTGGGGCAGCTGGAATCCCCAGCTCCAGTGGGGATCTTAGCCCAGTCAGTGCATCCTACCACTTCCCCAGCAGAGAACAACTATCTGGGGCTGCCTGATTCCTCAGAGTGGAGCTCTGGTCTTCCGGTGCCATTTTGTGGCATCTCCTGGAGAGCTCCAACCAGGGGTGGCTGGAATCCCCAGTTCTAGTGGGAATCTTAGTCCCTTCAGTGTCATCCTACAGCGTCCCTGGGAGAGAGCAATCACCTGCCACTGCCTGAGCCGGCAGCACGGAGTTCAGGCCTGCCTGGACTATCAAGTCCAGTGTCTCCATCACTGAGCACGGTTCTGTGCCCCCACCACAGCTAGGTCTAGTGCCAAGGCCCACACCCTGGCCCCGTGTCTACCACCTCTGCTTCATATGATTGACTATCAACACCAGGCTGCTTCTGCCCAGAGGCATTGATCATTCCCAACCTGGATTCAGAAGCACCCTTCTTGGGTCACCACTTGATCAAGCACCTCTCAAACATCAGGTCATTGAAAAATAAGAGGTTTGAACTGTACAGTATATTTGTATCGCAGAACATTTTCTAAATTAATTGTAATACAACGATTATTCCTAATATATCCACTATATTCCTACCTTCTTCTTTTATTATTATGCTTATCACACTATCTCCCACTTATTTATCCATTTCCTTGGAGAATCTCTTTCTCCTCATGCTAACAACCTATTTCTTTTCATTCCACTTCCACTATTCATAAGACATAGTATATCTATAGACTCACTTCTTATCTCATTAGTGTTTTGTCCTATACCCCTCCTCATTCTCGCTGTCCAACATTAGGATTTGCAGTCCTTATTTCAAACTTACTGGTTATGATATAGATAATAATTTGAACTCATCTCTGTTTATTACAACACTGTTAATATCTTAATAGGGACTATTTAGATTAAGGACACATATTGTTTATGTGGTGTGCTGCCAATATTGATCTTTCAATTCAAAGGGAGGTATTGAAAATAGGTAGGACCCCTATAAGTCTTTAAGGGGAAACTGCAATACCTAGGATTCACACTACCAGAGGGAAGATACACTAGCAAAATGAGAAAACACGGGAAGAAAACATCCCAAACAAACCCAGATACTATACCAAAAGTTCCCAGTGAGAACATGGCAGAAACATTGTCAGAAAGTGAGTTGTACATAATTAAAATGATCCCAGAAGCAAATGAGGAGTCAAGAGAGCAAATGCAGGCAATGCTAAAAGAGCAACTACAGGAAGTAAAAGATCATTTCAATAAAGAGATAGAGATTCTGAAAAAAAAACAAACAGAAATCCTTCAAATGAAGGACACAGTAAACCAAATTAAAAACTCAATAGAAAGCTAACCAACAGACTAAATCACTTGGGAGACAGAATCTCAGACAATGAAGACAAAATATTTAATCTTGAAAACAAACTCAACCAGGCAGAGAGGATGGTAAGAAATCATGAACAGAACCTCCAAGAGTTATGGGACATCATGAAAAGACCAAATTTAAGAGTTATTGGGAATGAGCAAGGCACAGAGACACAAACCAAGGGTATGAATTATCTGTTCAATGCAATAATATTAGAAAATTTCCCAAATGTGATGAATAAAATGGAAAATCAAATTCAAGAGGCTTATAGGACACCAAATGCACCAAATCACAACAGACCCACAACCAGGCACATTATAATGAAAATACCTAACATACAAAGCAAAGATAAAATTTTAAAGGCTACAAGAGAGAAACATCAGATTACATATGCAGGAAACCAATACGAATATCAGCAGATTTTTCAGCCCAGACCCTAAAAGCAAGAAGGCCCTGGAACAACATGTTCCAAGCATTGAAAGAAAATGGATGCCAACCAAGAATCTTATACCCAGCAAAACTTACCTTCAGATTTGAAGATGAAATAAAATCCTTCCATGATAAACACAAGCTAATAGAATTCACAAATAGGAAGCCTGCCTGACAGAAAATTCTCAGCAAAATATTCCATGAGGAAGGTTTGAGAACCAACAATGTAAGTCAGCAAAGGGAGGAACTACCCTAAAGGAACAGCCAATTAAAGTAATTACCAAGTAAGATTAAAATACAAAAATAAGTCAAAATGACCGGGAATGCAAGTCATATCTCAATAATAACCCTAAATGTAAATGGCCTAAACTCATCAAACAAAAGACATAGACTGGCAGGCTGGATTAAAAAGAAAGACCCAACAATATGCTGTCTTCAAGAGATGCATCTCATAGAAATACATGGCAACAGACTAAAGATGAAAGGTTGGGAAAAAACATACCAGGCACATGGACTTAGTAAAAAAGCAGGAGTTTCCATCCTCATATCAGATAAAGCAGACTTCAAGCCAAAGTTAGTCAGAAGGGATAAAGAAGGACATTTCATCCTACTTAAGGGAAGCATAAATCACCAAGACATAACAATCATAAATATTTATGCACCAAACAATGGCACATCCATGTACGTCAATCAGATCCTTCTCAATTCCAGGAACCAAATAGACCAAAACACAATAATACTGGGGGACTTTAACACACCCCTCTCACCATTGGACAGATCTTCCAAGCAAAATTTGAACAAAGAAACCATAGAACTCAATGACACAATCACTAGTTTAGACTTAACAGACATATATAGAATATTCCATCCATCAAAAAGTGAATACACTTTCTTCTCGGCAGCTCATGAACCCTTTTCTAAAATAGACCATATGTTATGCCACAAAGCTACTCTTAGCAAATACAAAAACATAGAGATACTACCTTGTATTCTATCAGATCATAATGGAATGAATTTAGATATCAATGATAAAGTTAGAAACAGAAACTACTCCAAGACCTGGAGATTAAATAATATTCTATTGAAAGATGCATGGATAAAAGAAGACATTAGGGGGGAAATTAAAACATTCTTAGAGGTCAATGAGAACAAAGATACAACATATCAGAATCTCTGGAATACTATGAAAGCAGTGCTAAGAGGAAAATTCATTGCATGGAGTGCATTCAATAAAAGAATGAAAAGTCAACAAATCAATGACCTCACGTTACAGCTCAAAGCCCTAGAAAAAGAGGAACAGATCATCACCAAAAGTAGGAGAAGACAGGAAATAATTAAAATCAGAGCTGAAATCAATGAAATTGTGAGAAAAGAAACAATTCAAAAAATTAACAAAACAGAAAGTGTCTTCTTTGAAAAAATAAAATTGATAAACACTTAGCCACACTACCAAAGAGAAGGAGAGAGAAAATCCAAATTACAAAAATTCGTGATGGAAATGGAAATATTGCAACAGACACAATTGAAATACAATACATAAATTAGAAGCTATTTTGAAAATCTATACTCCAACAAAATAAAAAACCTGGAAGACATCAACAGGTTCTTAGAGGAATATGAGCCTCCCAAACTGAATCTGGAGGACATACACAACTTAAATAGATCAATTTCAAGCAATGAAATAGGGGAAGTCCTCAAAAGCCTACCAACAAAGAAAAGTCCAGGACCAGATGGATTCACAGCTGAGTTCTACAAGACCTTCAAAGAAGAGCTCATTCCAATACTATTCAAAGTATTCCATGAAATAGAGGAGAAGGGAACCCTTCCAAACTCATTCTATGAAGCCAATATCACACTGATAACAAAACCAGAGAAGGACACATTGAAGAAACAAAATTTCAGACCAATATCCCTAATGAACATAGATGCTAATATTCTTAACAAAATTATAGCAAATCGCATACAAAAGCAGATTAAAAAGATAGTGCACCATGATCATGTGGGTTTCATCCCGGGGTTGCAAGGTTGGTTCAACATCTGCAAATCAACAAATGTAATTCACCACATCAACAGACTTAAAGTCAGGAACCACATGACTATTTCAATAGATGCAGAGAAAGCATTTGATAAAATACAGCACCCCTTCATGCCCAAAACACTAGAAAAAATAGGGATAGTAGGAACGTTCCTTAACATTGTAAAGGCCATCTATGCTAAGCCCACAGCTAACATCATTCTAAATGAAGAAAAATTGAAAGCATTCCCCCTGAGAACTGGAACAAGGCAGGGATGCCCTCTATCTCCACTTCTGTTCAACATTGTCCTTGAAACTCTAGCTGGAGCAATTAGACAGATGAAAGAAATTAGAGGAGTAAGAAGAGGAAAAGAAGAACTCAAAATATCCCTATTTGCTGAGGACATGATTCTCTATTTAGAAGACCCTAAAAATTCCAACAGAAAACTTCTGGAACTCAAAAACAAATTTAGTAGAGTAGCAGGATATAAAATTAATGCTTATAAATTGCACTTTTTTTGTAAGTGATGCATCTTCTGAGAGAGAAATTAGGAAAACTATACCATTCACAATAGCCTCTAAAAAAAAAAATACTTGGGAATCAATCTAACAAAAGAGGTGAAAGAATTCTACAATGAGAACTGCAGAACACTAAAGAAAGAAATCAAAGAATGTCTGAGAAAATGGAAAGATCTCCCCTGATCTTGGATAGTCAGAATTAATATAGTCCAAATGGCCATACTTCTTCTGTGCTCCAGCACATTGTAACAATCATCCAGTGTGATCAAATGGGATTCATCCCAGACATCCAAGGATGATTCAACTTGCATAAATCAGTAAATGCGATTCATCATGTTAGCAGAATGAAGGACAAGAACCACAGGAGCATTTCAATAGGTGCAGAAAAACATTTGATATTTTTCAAATCCTGTCATAATAAAACTTTCAAAAACACTTGATACAGAGCAATTTTTCATAGAACACTAACAACCATGTGTGACTAACCAAACAAACACCAGTTTCCATGGTGAAAGTTGAAAGATTTCAGCAAAAATTAGGGAAAAGTCAGGAATGCCCAGTCTGCCACCCTTATTCAGCATAGATCTCAAGTCCAGCCAGCACAATTAAGCAAGAAAAAGAACTAAAAGGCATACAAATCAAAAAGAAAGAAGCAAAATAGTCTCTGCTCTGGAAAACTCTAAACTTTAACCAAAAAGAATTAGAATTAATAAGTGAATTCTAAATAAACAGGATACCCAAATAACATACAAATTTCAGCAGCATTTTTAATAACAAATGGATAAAGAATCAGGAAAATATTTCATTTACAAGAGCATGAGAAAGAATAAAATATTTAGAAATAATTTTAAACAAGGAAATGAAAAACGTGCATGCTGAAATATAAAAAATATGAATGAAAGTATTCGTAGCAGACAGAAATCCATAGAAAAATAATCCGTGTTCACAGATTGGAAGAATTATTCTTGTCACTACTTAAGATGATATGCAGATTCAATGCAATCCCTATGAAAATTCCAATGGTATTTTTCATAGAAATTTTCCAAGTATTCCAATTTGCATAGAACCTCAAAAGTTTCTGAATAACAAACAGTACCTTATGCAAGAGGATTGATGGAATGATTCTGACCAAAATTCCTATGTACATATATAAATATACTACATTAAATCTACCTTTATGTATATCCACAAGGCACTACTCTGATTTTTAAAAGGCCTATAAAAAATAGAAGAAATATCAGTAGAGTAAAGGAAAGGGAAAAATCGAAGTGAGAAAGGAGGGAAAGGGAAGCACTGGGGTCTGAAGTAGAGCACATTCTATTCCATGCCTTTAGAAGTATGTTAAAATGATGCACTGTCAGGTGGCAGTTTGTCCATTCAGACAAATATGGTGCACTCTCAGGGTATCGCTTCCACAGCATTCTATGAGGAGAGTTCCAGTAGTTGGGGCTGAGGTCTAATCAAGCCTCAGGTCTAATCAGTCTTTTCTGGGTGGTTCTTGCTTTGTAGAGATTAGATCTACCTGCCCCTATGGCTTGACAGTAGCTGAGGTCTAATGTGGGTCTGGTTCTCAGGAGCTTTGGGAGCAATCCAACCAGGGGGAATGGGGGTCAATCCTCTACTCACTGCTGCCCAGAGCACAGCCTTCATGGGCTAAGTCAATGAGTGAATCCGTCCCTTCTGCTCAGACTCCCAGTCTATTTGAACTGGTCACAAGAGCTGTCAGATACAAAAGAGAAGCAAATTGGGCTCCTCCTCCCGCTTCCAACTGGAATCCCCGTAAGTATAGTCTTCTCTGTGACTGTTTCACTCACATTCTTCAAGGCAAACCCTGAGCCACCAGGCACCAGCTGGGCTATTGTGACAGAGTTTGCTCTGATCCCTTATCTCTTGAGCAACTGTTGCAGCAAGATTGTCCCAGAAAGGCTCTTGCCTCAGCTCCTCTGGCCAGTGGAGACAAACTGAGTTCCCACTTCATACTGGTGAGAAGGGAAGCTGAATCTAACATCAAAGAGCTTCTATATTAGGCTGCTGTATCAGGCAGCTCACAGAACCACACACACTCAGGAAGGGGTTAACAACCCAACCACTTGCTCTATCAGTTCATATCTCAGGAAAAATTGGAAGGAAGATTGTTGGATATAGGCAGTGACCACCTAGTCTGGGAAACTATTATTGTCATCTCAGTGGAGATGTTTCCTTTATTCTTTAGATTTTCTTATTTTCTTGTGTGTGGGGGGGGTGAATGCTTTCTGGTTCAGGGACATATACATGCACTTATTTGTTTCTTTTTCTCTAGTTGGTAGCATTTTTAAAATATAGTAATTTTTTTCCTGCCTTGTCTTTTGAGGGTTCAGGTTTTGTGGATAGTATGTCTAGGTTTGATTTGTATTCATTAGCTTATTTATCATGTTTCTCTTTTGGTCTCATCTTCTCCTGCTACTGACTGAATTCTGTCTTTTTCCAGAATGGTTACACCAGATTCCAGTCCCACCAGCTATATATGAGTGCACCTTTGGCCCATATTCTCATCAACATTTATTGTTACTTGTATTTTTGATGATTGCCATTCTGATGGAATGAGAGGAAATCTCAGTGTAGTTTTCATTTGTACATCACTAATTGCTAGAGATAGTGAACATTTTTTCACACATTTGTTCACTTAGTTTATTTCTTCTTTTGAAAAGTGTCTGTTTAAGCCAGGCGTGGTGGCTCACGCCTGTAATCCAAGCGACTGGGGAGGCTGAGTCAGGAGGATCGCGAGTTCAAAGCCAGCCTCAGCAACTTAGTGAGGCCTAAGCAACTCAGTGAGACCCTGTCTCTAAATAAAAAATTACAAAATAGGGCTGGGGATGTGGCTCAGTGGCCGAGTGTCCCTGAGTTCAATTCCTGGTTCCAAAAAAAAAAAAAAGAAAAGTGTCTGTTTAGTTCCTTTGTGGATTTGCACCTTTCATACATCATTATAATGAAAAATTTATCCTCAAAAAAAGATGTTAAAATGAGACCTAATAATTAAATCCACAAAGAAGCTATGATATTATTCATAACTAAAATCAATTAATAACAAATGGGCAAAGAATATGAATAGATACTTTTCCAAAATGATGAAAATTCTCAACGGGTATATCAAAAGATGCTCACATCATTTATAATCAGGAAAATGCAATTCAAAACCACAATGTTATGGTTTGGATATGAACTGTCCCCCAAAAGCTCATGTGTGAAATAACACAAGAAAGTTTGGAAGAGAAGTGATTGGGTTATAGCCTTAACCTTATCAGTGGATTAATCCCTGATGGGATTAACTGAGTAGTAGCTGTAGGCAGGTGGGGTGTGACTGGAGGAAGTGGTTCACTGGGAGTGTGGTTTGGGGTATATATTTGTGTCTGGCAAGTGGAGATTCTTGCTCTCTTTCTCTCTCTGTCTCTCTCTCTGCTTCCTGATCACCATGTGAGCTGTTTCCCTCTGCCCCAAGGAATGGAGCCAACCATCTATGGACTAGGAGTTCTGAAAGCATGACCCCCAAATAAACTTTTCCTCCTATAGAGTTGTTCTGGTTGGGTCCTTTTAGTCACAGCAGTGAAAGAGCTAACTAAAATGCACAGTGAGATATTACCTCATACTTGTTAGGATTGCTCTTATCAAAGTCAAAACATAGCAACTGTTGACCAAAGGTCTAAAAGAGGCAAATCTTGTTCAGTGGTGGTGGGAAAGTAAATTGATACAGCAAATACAGAAATGACTGAAGAGCTTCCTAAAAAATACTGAAAAATAGGGCTACCAAAATGTATCCACACTCCACAATCGTTACAGGATTGTCTGCAAAAGGTAAGAAATGACACCAATCTAAGAATCCACCAGTGGCTGATCGCATAAATCAAATGTGATTTATATATAAAAAGGAATCTTATTCCATATTATAAAAGGACCTCCTACTACTAAACACAACATGGAATGAGCCTGGAGGACTTTGTGATGAGGGAAGCGGCCACACAGAAAAACCTTCACCACATGATCTCACTTACATGTGGAATCTTACAAAACAAAGCAAAAAGCAGCAAACTCACAGTAATAGAGAGTAGAGTGGTGGTTTTTGGGGTCTGGGATATGGG
Organism: Glaucomys volans; assembly: GCA_020662805.1. NCBI lineage: Eukaryota > Metazoa > Chordata > Mammalia > Rodentia > Sciuridae > Glaucomys > Glaucomys volans. Next base: position 1,039 of record JAJEJO010059661.1, on the reverse strand, counting down.
ACAAAGGGTGAAATGTTGGTCCAAGGGTACAAATGTTCAATTACAAGGTGAATAAGCAGTAGAGAAATCAGGCACAGCAATGAGACTACAGTAAATAATAATGCATCTCACACCTAAATTTTACTAACGTGTTTTGACCAAACACTTGAAAACATTAATGATGAAGTGATGTATATATAAATCAGCTGGGCTGTGGTAATCAAATGGCAATGTCCACATAAAAAAAATCACATTTTAACTCGAAATATATAAACTTTACTTTTCATTCATACCTCAATAAAACCATTAATAAAGAAAAAAACTATGGGCTGAGAAGCAGCATAAGAGAGTGAAGGATACAAACATTCAGAGTCTACTGGGTACTAACAGAATCCTTGTGAATTTTGCACAAAGCTGCAGTCTGTAGTCTATGAATTGCTGCAAGGTGAAAGAAATTGTTCTTCCAATACATGCAACATGGCATGGTGCTGCCTCCATGATACTCAATCTCTTCCTGTGTTTGTGACACTGAACTCTCAACCTATTAGTATTAAGATCATACCAGTCATTAAAGTCTCATTAAAAATAGAGACTTCCAGTACTCATAATGGACTTACTCAAACAAATGACACAAGCCTGGTTAATGACCCAGAAGAATTCAGCTGGGTGTTGGTGCAAAGGTGGATAAGCACTAGGGCCTAATTGATTCAAACTTCAGAAGTTGACAAAATAAAGGTTCAAATTTGGATCTTCTGTTTATTAGTCATGATACACTGCGAATGACTTTGTCATTCTCAGCCTTCATTTCCTTTGCATGTAAAACAGGACAAATAAGTTCCCTAAATCCATTCATTGTGAGGATTAATAATAGTGTAGTTTTCAATTTCCTGAGCAAGTCTTGGTACATTGTAGCCCACCCATAAGTAACTGTTATGATTGCCATCACATTATTGAGCAAATTTCATAAATATTTGAAGATTTCTGTGGCACAATAAAATATACCAAATATAATGAGACTAATAATAAAAACAGACTGAATTATTCCAAACATGTAGGTCAA
>JAJEJO010059660.1:12166-28407 GCA_020662805.1 Glaucomys volans | reverse complement strand
TGTTAAGTAAGAAGTCAGAGAGAAAAAGTCAAGTATTGCATGGTCACTCTCATGTGTGTAAGTTAAAAGGAATGTGGACCTGAAGGTACAATAGTGATTACTGGAGATGGGGAAGGGTGTAAGGTGTGGTGAGGAGAATAAAGAGACGGAGACGATGGATTTTAACACTATATGGTGCACATATGTGTGGGAATACCATAGTGACCCTCCTTAATGTGGACTCATTATATATTAAGAAAAAATGCAGTATATAATTTTAAAATAAGCAAATAGCAAAATGCTGTTAAAAAAAAAAAGAGCATTGGATAAGAGCAAAGCTTTCAAGTTTAGTTCTACTCCTCCACCAAGCTCTGTAAATTTTGCAGGGTTCTAAGATTTCACAACAAAGGTTTATTTTAGCTATGGAGTAAACAGTAATTAGGGAAGCCTGGGAATTTCTTTGTGTGTGTCATTCACTGATCTAGTCTGATTTTTAGTCTTACATTTTTGTTAATTTGGAAGAGAAATTTTTTAAAAAGTATCTGCATCCCAGCTGAAAATCAGAGACTGAAAAACACTTCATGGGGCAGGTAAATGATTACCATAAGCATGATTCATGAGACATTCCAGGAGATATGCAGATCAATGGAAAACCATTCATGAGGATAATTACTAGGCACTGGCCTTGGGAGAAAACTGAGAAATGTGAGGCAGGGAAAGGGACTGTAGACCTATAGTCCAATTAGGTGAAAGCAAACCTCACTTGCTTCAGCTCCATAGGCTCTAAGGCAGATATTTCCACTGTGTCCAATGGACTATGGTGAAAGCTGTGGAATGGGAAAGTCACAAATGTGCCATGGGGAAACACTGCTCCTTACCTCTTTAAGTAAATCGATCTCTATACCTTCTGGCTTCATGATGCAATGATTTGAAACAGAAATAAAGCTGGTCAGAGGAGGATTATGTGAACTTTTACACCCACCATGCAGGCCCACTCATGCCTGTGCACAGGGAACGAAGATATACGATCTCTGGCTCTCTGCTTCAAACCATCCCTCCTCCACATGAGGACAGATGGCACCCATAACTAAAGATCTGGCTGTTGCTGAAATGTGTCCTCTAGACACAGAAAAGAACAGTCTGTGAAGGACAGATACTGTGAGTCACTCACACTTGGTTTTCCTCAACTTCTCCACAAGGTAGCGGGCTTCCTCTTGAATTTGGTCCTCAATACTCCTCTTCCCCATCCCAAAATTCCGCAGAGTCATGAGTGAGAAGCGCCTCATCTCTCTCCATCTGTGTCCAGTAGTTAGAACGACTCCTAAATGAGGGAGAGCAGAATCGAGGAGTGATATCCCAAGTGAGGGAGAGGAAGTTCTCGAGTGGCAGCCACAGAGATGATCAAGCTCAACCTGACCTGTTCTTTTTCATTCTCTTCATCAATTTGAACTTTGTTCACCCACATCACATGCATGCATACTTACCAAGTCCCTTACTAACTCTTTCACCCATTGGGAAACTGCCTCTTCCAGAAAATACTTCTCCATGATCAATCAGGGCTTCCTTCACGGCTTCATATCCACACAACACCACATTGGGCCTCATACCCAAATACAGAGTGAACACAGGGCCATAGACTTTTGACAACTGGAAAAGGGAAAGGAAATGCAAATATTTCATGAACAAGATCAGCATTTGATCTACATATTTGGAATGATTCAATCTGTTATTCAGGTTATTCTCATTATATTTATTCTATTTTATTCTGCCACAAGAATCTTCAAATATTTCTGAATTTTGTTCACATGTCATACCAATCATAGCTGTCACTATGGATGATCTATGACATTCCTTGCCTGACTTAGGCAGTTCATAAATACACTAGAATTAATCTTCACATTAATGCCTTCAAGGGACTTATTTGTCCTGTTTTATATGCAGAGAAAATGAAGGCAGAGAGTTACAAACTCATTTGTAGTGTACATAACTAAGGAACAGAGGACCCAAATTTGAACCTTGATTTTGTCAACTTCTGAAGCTTGAACAACCAGTCAGCCCCCAGTGATTATCCACCTTTGCACCAACACTCAGCTGATTCTTCGGAGTCATTAGCAGGGCTTGTATCTTAGAGATTTTGACTGAATAAGCCCATGATGAGGACTGGGAGTGTATATTTTTAGTAATGACCCCAGATGATCTTAGCACTCATAGGTTGAGACCACAGGTATCATTAACACAGCAAGAAAGTGAGTACCAGGAACACAGTTCCAGTCCATGCAGCATATCAATTTGTTTCACCCCACGGCAATTTATAGGGTATAGACTAAAGCTTTATTCAAAACCTACAAGAATAATGTTACCAGCCAATGGACCCTGAATGGTTAACATTTTCCTTTTCTTTCTTATGCTGGTTCCCAGCACATAGTTTTATTTTTATTAATGGGTTCATTGGGGTATTATGGAAAAAAAATTATACAGAGTGTAAAATGTGATATTTTTATTTATGTAGATATTGCCAGTTGATTCCCACGGTGACGCTAACTGAAACATACATCACCTCAGTATTAACATTTTCAGTGTGTGTGGTGAAAACACATTGGTAAATTTCAGGTGTAAGACCCATTATTAGTTAATGTAGTCACCATGCTGTGCCATAGGTCTCCAGTGCTTATTCACTTAGTAACTAAATGTTTGTACCCTTGGAACAACATCTCACCTTCTCTCCCACATCCCAGCCTCCAATAACCACCATTCTACTCTCTATTATTATGAGTTTGAGGCCTTCTGCTTTGTTTTCTAAGATTCCACATGTGAGTGAGATCATGTAGTGAAGGTCTTTCTGTGTGGCTATTTCCCTCACCACAAAGTTATCCAGGCTCTTTCCATGTTGTGGTAAGTAGGAGGAGGACCTAGTAAAATTCTGCACCTCTTCCACTACAGAGGTTTACAATTTGTCAGCAGTCCTCAGTGGATCCCACATTAAAAAGGAAGAATAAAAGCTGAGAGCTACTATAGCAAAAGGGCTCCTAGCCAGGATGTCTGGCCGCTGGCTAAGAAGATGTTTGGCTTAACAATCCCCAAACCTTGACCCTAGAGTTACAAAGCAAAAACTAAATATGAAGCATGAAAATACAACTCTACCAACTATTTAGACCACCTCAGTGGTTTCCCATTAATATTTTTCCTTTTCTTCTTCCGTGTGTAACCCCATTTATATTGTTTGCTCCTTTGGAATATACAGAGGGGAGTGAGTGGAGGGATGGGGCAGGTGGGAACGGGAAGGGTGGTAGATTGATACAGATATTATTACCCTATATATGTGTGTGAAAAATGTTTAAGAAAACATTTATCACTGTCAAGAAAAGATAATAAAATATAAATAAAGTTAAAAAGTGGAAAAAATAAAAAAATTAAATGGTCGTTCACACATTGATAGTGGTACTGCAAATTGGTGCAATCAGTCTGGAAAGCAGTTTTCCTGAGAAAACTTGGAATGGAACCACTATTTAACCGAGTTATCCCACTCTTGATTTCATACCCAAAGCACTTAAAATCAGCATATTACAGTGACACAACCACATCAATGTTTATATCAGCTTAATTCACAATAGCCAAACTATGGAACCAAACTAAGTGCCCTTCAACAGAGCAGTGAATTAAGAAAGGTGATATGTATACAATAATTTGAACATTACTCATCTATAAAGAAGAATGAAATTATGGTATTTGCCTGTAAATGGGTGGAATTGGAAAGTATCATGCTAAGTGACATAAGCCAGTACCAAAACACAAAGGCCAAACTCTTTCTGATATGAGGATGCTAACCCACAACAAGGAAGGATATGGAGCAGAGGAATAGAAGTCCAATGGAATAGACAAAGGGTAATAAAGGGAAGGGAAGAGAAAAGACATTGGAATGAATCCGGAATAACTTCTCTTTGCTCATAAATGTATACACAACTAGTGAAACTCCACATTATGTACAACCACACAAATGGGATCCTAATTGGAATGAGAAGTCCTCCATGTAGGTATGATAAATCAAAGTACACCCCTCTGCCATGTATATTTAAAATCAAATAAAAAATACTTTAAATTTTTTTTCAAATACCATTTCATTGTATTTTATTACATTTTATTTCTTTCCATTGTGCACGATTTGTATGTGCATGTGAGTGTGGGTGAATTCTCAAAGCACAAATGGTTCAATATATGTATATGAAGCCAGAATTAAAGACAGGAAGTTAGGATATGTAGGTGCCTGGGTTGAATTGAGAAAGTGAAGGCCAGTTTATATCCTGGAAGTTGGAGACCATCCCTGGGAGATTGGAATGTCAGTGTGTCCAGAGCCCTTGATTACCGAGATTACCTGCCTATACTACACCCCACAAAAAGGTTGAAGGCAGGGAGTTGTTAACTAATGCCCCCTGGGCTGCTACCTGCCTGGATCACACCATTTGGCCCTTCCCCCTGCCCATCTGGTTCTCACATTTTGGCCATCCCTCCTGCATTTCTGGGCCTAGTCACATAGGCAGGAAGGAGAGAGGTAAGCAGGGAGAGACCAGGAGAACAAAGGAAATTTCAGTCTATAAAAGATGAAGGGAGCTCTCACTTCTTGGGATACCGAATACCAGCCATGGCCCCCTTCTCCCACCCAGGAGAAGTCTGTGCTACTTCCTTTAAATAAAACCTGCTCTGTGTGCTTGCCTTGGCATGCTTCTCTAATGTTCAAACTTCGACATTTGAGAAAGCTGAACTCATCATTGATAGTCAGTGGTATCATAAATATTCATATAATTTTCTTTCATCTCTACTGCTTTCATCTGTACCTGTTTATTATTTGACCTTGGTTTCACACAGGAGGGGTATATTCATACCTGGTTTGAATTGTATTGATCTTACATTTGCATGTTTCCTGTTCCTTGGTTTTGCTCCCTCTTAGTACCCTTTCTTCATTCTCTTCTCCCAATAACAGTGAAATATTTTGTTCCCTTTACCTCTTGTTTTATGCAAACTGTTAACTGTTAATTTTTTATCCCTTTTGCTTTATAGTCAACATTTGTGATCTATCTTATCCCCTCACCAGTCTTCCCTCTTTACAACACTTCAAACATTCTCAGGTCTTTCTACCCTATTTTCTCTCCACATAAGAAAGTGCAATTTCATTAAATATAGAATTATATACTTTACCCAATTCCTAACTCATTCATGTAATCATGATTATTAACACAGCTGGCAATGTACTAGACCCCTGCTGTCTAATGACTGATCTCATTCACAGTTTTTTGGTTTTTTTTTTCAATGTTGGAACATGGACAATATAATGAAATTTATTTAAATAAATAACTTGTGAAGGCTATAGTCAAAGGTCTTTTCCTAAACAGAGTCTAGGCAACCTTTGTAGTTTATTTGTGGCAGGCTTAACAGAAGTAGTCTCCCCAAAGCAGGCTAAATTCATTTAATCCATGGTTGTTTCTTATATATAGCAGATTTATTTGAACTTAGAGACCAGTATATCATATAAATGCCATGTTAATATTTTAAGGTGAGTTAAATTGTGTTAGCAACAAAACATCTTATCATACATTTCACCTTGGCCTATGATAATAGGTGATATTTATGGTATTAATTGACAATCAGTAAAGCTGTTAGTTTTGAAAATATGTAACATATGGAAATAGCATTTCCTTGCTCCTCATCTGTTTGTATATTTTCAAAAAACCCATTGGTTAAGTGAAAACTTCCTGGTGGAAATTTATTCCTCTTTTCTCTCTCTCACACAGTTTTTTATTGCTGATCCCACAATTTCTCTATAGGTAGCAATTAGTATTCCAGATGTCAAAATAGATACTGGACATTTGTCTTAAGCCTATAATCTATGAATAACAATAGTGCTGTTCCTGGCCCACCACTTCCCCTAAGTGGGGTTAGAAAGTGAGTGGGTCACTGCAGGTTCACACAATACACATCCTGCTCCCAAGCAATACTCCCAACTGAGCCCAGTAACAAGGAATCTCACCCATTCACTATCTAGCCCCACCTCAGCCTCAACATTACTTCAACACATAGACTTCAGGAGACAAAAACGTGAAACCAACAACCAGGCTCCAATGAGGATCCACCAGAGGGCGAACACAGGGCACACACCTAGACCTACTCATACATCAGAAACAGAGAGAAGTCCCAAAACAAAAGAGATGACTACACACAAAAGGACATTGCAACAAAAGGGAAAGGGGAATCCATCTCAACTGAAGTGCAAGTCCAAGACCTCTGAAAACTTAAGGAAATAAACTGGTATTCCACCCAAATTCACAATTCTCCTAAAAGGATTCCATATGGGAAAGGGCATGAAAGTCCAGAGAAAGAGAGAAACAACTGATCCTCAAAATGTTCAATAAACTAAAGGAAGCCCTAAGGAATGATTTAAAAGAGAAAATTCAGGGACTCAAAGACCATCTCAATAAAGAATAGAGATATTTTTAAAAAATAGTTAAAACTGGACATGAAAGACACACTTAAATAAATTAAAATTCACTCAAAAGATCATGAGCAAATTAGAAAGTGCAGAAAATAGAAAATCACAGCAAATGCTATGAAACAATGAAGGGCAGGGGTATTGCAGACTTCTGCCATTTCAATATTGTCATCAAGTACTAAATTTAAATATTTCTCGCATCCCAGGTGCATTGTTTCATTACACTACCTCTAAAGATGGAAAACTATAAAAAGCAATGGAAACATCAAAATTCACAGAGTATTTGCTGTGCAACATTCTCTTTCAATGAATTGCCTTGTGCATGTATTTAATTTTAAAGGAAGAATTTTTACCCTTTACAAACTACTGAGAAAGCATTGACATACTTACATCAGTTATGGACTGGGGGAGGTTTTTAGTATCTATCTGCAGGATATTCCCAAGAATTGGCAGAGGCATGGGTCCTGGTGGGAGTTTCCCTCTCCCAGATCTATGTCTCCATAGTGAGATGAGAAGCAGACAGGAGAGACTGATCAACAGGACCACAACTGGATCCATTGAAGCCTTCTCCTTTTACTGAGAATACTGTGAGCTTGCAATCAATGTAAAACTTTTATAGAGCTCCCTATTAATCAGAATGTGTCCTATTGCCATAAAGCGCTGAGGCAATCAACTAGATAAGTTCTGATCCCATCCAAGTGTACAATGGTCATCTGATAAAGATAAAAAAATAACAGTTGTTTACTCTTGGTCTCCTCTCCAAACCTCCATCCATGACAATCTAGTTCAGTCACTCTGGAATAGACCACAGGAATAGGCATTTTAAAACAAACAAGCAAGAAAATATACACACAAGCACACAACCACTGGTGGTACCAAAGTGCAAGTAGGATTAAGAAAAAATGAGGGATGTGATCCAAAACATGCTACATTCTCAGACTGATGACTGATTGGAAATTCATGATGTGGGTGAAATAGGTGTATCTGTGACTTTTATATAAAACTATTGAACATATAATACTTCATCAAACAGTAAATTTGCCTTTGAAAATCAAGTCTTTTAAATATTTTTAAATATTTAAAAATAACTTAAATATATTTAAAAACTAACATCCCACGTGCCTCAGCATAAACTAGGTAGTGCAACTTACACATTCTGAAATACCAAACACATATCATCATGTAACTAAGGAAATATAGGCAGCATTTGTTATTCAGCACCCCAATCCTCCTAAATCCTGGGGAATAGAGGGCAGTGATTATTATTATTATTTGACAATTGAGGAAACAAAGATTCCATGAGCCTAGTAGACCATCACTCAAACAGCTCACAGGGATCAGAATTGGAATTTGAAGAAGTGCTATTGCTCATAATTGTGTGTTATGGCTCCATTACATATTATGTATATATTATATGTCATAATACATTAGAGGACCTCCATAGTCACTTTAGAAAATGGATGCAGACACCACACTGACTCTGTTCATAGACTGGAAATATTCCCTCAAATCAGTACCCATTTTTTCACTCCCAGGATTACTGGATCAGAGATTCTATGAAAGGAAGAGTCACAGAAGGACTTCTCACCCCTCCGTCAGTACAGAAGTGAAATTTTTTCAGCAGAGCTGAGGAAGACTCAATCTCACAGAATTGAAGGGACAGGCTTGAGAGACTAAGGCTCTTCCAACTGTTGGTAGGCTCTGCTCTACCAACAGACTGCTTCTGTTGCTGTTTAGTATGTCCTTATCAGGTGTAATAGAATGAAAAATATTGACCATAAGCAATGATATTGCAAACAGAAAAATAGGCTTGCACTTTAGAGGTGGATGGGAGGCAGGGACGATACCAGACTCCCAGCACAGAAGTAACAGTATGCAAATTGGAATATTAGACTTGATTTGGGAATCATGAATTAATATGTCACTGGATTGATAAACACTACGAGATCACTCAGGTAATGCTGTACAAAAGTGTGTCTATAAAGATAACATTGTATTTATTTTAAATTGGCAAATATAGTTATTACAATCTATTTAGAAAGGAAAATTGCTGTCACAAATCCAGTTATACCTTTAATGCTCATACGTACAGGTATTCTCACAATTAACATGCAGTTTCACACGTATCACTTTTGATTGTCTTACCTTTAGCTAAAGGAAAATCATTCCCATTTTAGAAATGAGGAAGCTGGGCCTCGGCGATGCAATGCCTTGACCAGGGGCATTCAGACTGCATGTGGTAGAGGTGAGACTGGAAACCACATACAGTAGTGTCATAGAGTTTTCTCAAAGTAAAAATAGAGTTCAAATTCAGTGTTTACTGCAGGTATCTTATTTTGCAATACTGCCTGCTTACACTAATCCTTGACTATCAATATATTCACTACCTTAACATTCCCTGCATTCTTTGCTTAAAAGTAAGTCAGAAATAGAGATTGCCTTAACTCAGCTCTTAATGAATATTTTATCCATGTGGAGGTGAAGCAGTAATTTGCTATGTGACTCACAGAATTGGGATCTCTAAACTAATCATCTAAGACTCTAAACACAAATAAACCACAATTTCCTATTTGTAATTTAAAAAAACAAAAACTTTATCTTTCAACCATTATCTGCATTCTCTCTTTCTTAACTACATGAAACTCCTACCTTCCCCATTCTCTTTTTATAGAAATAATCACATACCATATCAAAATTGTGGGACATGGCAAAAGCAGTACTAAGAAGGAAGTTTATAGCAGTGAATGCCTACATGAAAACTCAATTTCAAATACATAACCTAATGATACATCTCAGAAAAAGCAAGAGGAAACTAAACCAAAAATTAATAAAAGGAAAGAAATAACAAAGATCAGAGTAGAAATGAATGAGGTATAGATTTAAAAATTTAAAATATCAATGAAAAATTTTAAAGATAAAATCAACAAACCCTCAGCTAGATGAAGAATAAAGAAGAAAACACATTAATAAATAAAATTAAATATGAAAAATGTAGATATTACATTTTATATCACAGAAATACAAAGCTCATTCCAGTATATTATTAAAAAGTTTTAGATGATAAATGGAAAAATTAATGGAAATGATTAAATTTCTGAACACATATTGTCAATCCAAACTGAATGATGAGCCAGGATATCCACAAAAACATCAGTAATTGACAGTGAAATTGAAGTAATAAAACATTTCCCAACAAATAAAAGTCCATGATATGATGACTTCACTACAGAATCCTATCAGAGTCTCACAGAGGAACTACCAACATTTATATGTCAAACAATTGAAAGGGAAAGTGTTCTTTCAAACTCATTCTACAAGGCCAGCATCATACTGGTTAAAATGGGGTTCTGAAATGTTTGATTTTTTAACCTTTAGAATTGGCATAAACCCAGAACACAATGAACCCTTTTCTCTAGGGAAAGCAGAAAGAAACTTGCTTTCTGACACACAGAGATCTAAGGTCCAAATGAAATAAGTAAGGCTCTAATCTCTGAGAGAACCTCTGATTGACTTATTTTAATTCTTGTAAATCTGATTGTTTTCTTTGCATCATTTTTGTTCTATATCAGGTGAATGTTGGAGGAAAGTAGATCCTGATCATTTCTCTTTTTATAGAAAGCTTCACACAACATATCAAAAGTTACGGAATAAAGAAAGGGTAACACTAAGAAGGAATAGCAATAACTGTGTGCCATCAAAAAATAAAAACATCTAAAGATGCATCTCAAGGATATAGTGAATCAATGGAAAACTAAAACTAATAGAAGAAATAAATTAACAGATATTAGATTAGAAAAAGATGAGACAATAAGAAAAATCAATGAAGCAAAGAAAAATCAATGAAACAAAGTTAGCTTTCCATGAGATAGACAAAATCAGCAAACCTTTAGACTAAGAAAAAAAGAAGGAAAAAAATAAGCAAAATAAGAGATGATAAAAGACACATTACAACTGATACTATAAATGTAAAGTAGAATATTAGCAATTATTAGAGAGACTATGTATTCAAATAGGGGAAAATTGAGAAGAAGGATATAAGTTTCCAGACACATGATCTACCAAAATTGACATACAGGAAGACATCGAAACACAAATAGAACTTAGTAGATAATGAAATTAAATGAGTAATCAATATTTCCAAACAAATAAAGGTCAAAGATAAAAAGGATTCACTGCTGAATTAAGGTAAATTCACAGAACTAACATTGTGTTTGGTCAAAAGTTCCACACAATTTTCAATAAGGAAATTCATACTCATTCTTCAAGTCCAGCATCATTTTGATAAAAAAAAAATCATAAAAGAACACAATAAAAATCTCACATCGATATCTCTGATATTTAGCAAAAATTCTCAAAAAGTAATAGCAAATAAAATCCAATTGTGCATCAAAAATATCACTCACCATGATGAAGCTGGAATTTTCCAAGTGATGCATAGGTGGCTTGACACAGGCAAATCAATTAATGTAATAACCACAGCAGCACAATGAAGGATAAAACGCCATTTCACAAATTCATCAATCACTTCATGATGAAAACCCTGAACAAAATAGCTACTGAAGGATCACACCTTAACATAATTAAGGCTATGTGTGGCAAAACACAGTCAAAATAAAGATAAATGGGAAACCATAAAACATTTCCCTTAAATCGATAACAAAAGAAAGGTATCTGCTATCACTGCTCTTATTAAATATAGAAGTACAAGTTTTATCCAGAGCTATAAGATAAAGAAATATAAGATATAAATAGGAAGGAGAGATGTCAAATTTTCCCTGTTTGCAGATTATGTCATTCTGAAAATGGAAAAATTTAAAAATTCCTCAGAAAGACTACTAGAAATGATGAAGAAATTTTCCAGAAGCAATATCAATATTAATAAAATCAGTAGAATATTTATATACAAATAATAGGATTTCTGAGAAAGAAATCATGAAAGGAATCCCATACAAAAAAACTACAACAAAAAATTAAATATTTAAGAAAAAATTTAACCAAGGAAGTGAAAGATCTCTACATCATTACAAAGCATTGATTGAAGAAATTAAAGACACACACACACACACACACACACATACACACACACTGTGTGTGTGAGGGAGAGTGAAAATGTAAAGCCCCTGTCTCATGTCCATGCATTAGAAGAATTAGTACTGTTGGAAGGGTTATAAACATCAAAGAAATATTACAGATGAAATACAATCCCCATGAAAACACCAATAAAATTTTTATAGGACTTGAAATAATAGTCCTAAAATTTATATGGAAGCAAAAAAAAAAGTCAATATCTTCTTGAACAAAAAGAACAAAACTGAAGGAATTCTGATTGCTAATTTCCAGGCACATGACAGAGGCATAGTGAGAACACTAGCATATATAATAACAAGCACCTAGACCAAGGGATAAAATAGAAGTCCCAGAAATGAACTCATGCATCTGTGGAAAATGATTCTGAAAAAAGGGGCCTAAAGCATATATTGGAGGAAGTCACCCTTTTTAGAACAGCTGTGAGAACTATAAATCCATGTGCGAAGGATTGAAATTTGACTCTATATCTCATCTACACAAAATCAACTCAACATGCATGGCATCACAGACAAAAATGTAAGACATGAGGCTCTAAAACAGCTAGAAGATACAGGAAAAATTCTGCATGACTTTGATAGAGGAAATGATATTTTGTACATATAATCTCAAAGCACAGAAAACAAAAGTAAAAATGCACAAATATATCACATCAAATTAAAATGATCTTACATACCAAACTTAACAATCTGTAGAGTGAAGAGTCAGCGTACAGGTTATAAAAAATATTTGCCGTGTATTCACGTGACAAAAGTTTAATATCCAAAATATACATTAAAAAAACTAAAATGCAAAGTGATCCAATTAAAGAATGGACAGATGATCTTTAAAAAGTTATTTGCTTTATTTTGTCTCATATTTTATTGCTTTATTATAGATGTACTTAATGCTGGAATTTCCTATTACACATGTGTACCTACACAGGATAGAAAAGCATAATTTGGCCAATATCATTCACTAGAATTTCCCCTTCCCTTCAATTCCTCCCTCCTCCTGGTCCCTTTCCTCTACTGATCTTCTTTTGATTTTTATGATATTCCCCAGAGCTTTATTTTCCTTGTTTTCTCTCTGGCTTCTTCATATGAGAGAAAACATATAACCCTTGATCTTCTGAGTTTGGTATTGTACTTAATATAATTTTTTCACGTTCCATCCATTTTCCAGCAAATGACATAATTTCACTTTTCTTTATGGCTGAATAAAACTCCATTGTGTATATATATACTGCATTTTATTTATTCATTCATCCATGGACAGACACCTAGGCTGCACAAAGTGTGTCATGAAGGGAAGGTGCTCCCTTCATGGCAGCAATGAACAGAGAGGTTGTGAGGGGGAGAAATAGGGAAGGAGAGAACAAGACAGGTAACAGGATCCTTCCAATGCACACATCCAGTGACCCACCTCCTCCAGCTATGCTCACCTGCCTACAATTTTCACCCAGTTCACCTAAATTGTATGCACCAATTAAATTATAGCTCTCACAATCCAATCATTCCACATTCTGCCATGAATACAGGAACTTTTAGAGGGGGAACACTTCATATTCAACCTGCAACAAGTATCACTTATCTGTACACAGAGAGCCAAAGGAAATGACACCAGCATACTAAAGAAATTCCTGTATGTTCATGTTGACTGTGGCACTATTCCCAATAGTGAGGCTATGGAATCTATTTAGGTGGCCATATAACAAACGAGGTAGACAAAATGTGGTATGTGTACACAATGGGGTACTATTCATTCTTAAGGAAGAATGAACGCCTATGACAGCAGCAAAATGGGTGGGAACCACAAGTCATTATTTTAAGTGCAATAAGTCAGACACAGAAAGACAAGTACTATCATATACTCAATCTAAGAAAAGTCAACTTGAGTTTGCAATAGTGATTACAAAATTTAGGTTATAGCGGGAAGGAAAAAGGGTAAAGATGGGAAGTTGGATTTGATTAATGTATGATGTCTACAAGTGATGAAATATCACCCAAGCCATGTTAATATGTAGAATTAATGCATGTTAAAATTTATAAACAGAATTGCAAACAGAGAAACAAGTAATTTCAGAGATTCACTGGATTACTACCTTAATTTAATTTAGTTTAGTAATAGGATATTGGTGACATAGCAAGGAGAAATGTCACCAAGGATTCAGTACAAAAGCTTGTTTTAGAATCCAGGTCTTATGGATTCTAAAATTCCACTTCAGTTATTCTCAAATCAAAGAGAGATCTCTTCACTCCCTAATGAATGGACAGGAGGCCTTAACCTGAAGCTCCTCATAGATACAGATGCATCAATCTCTATTTGCTAGAGCAGCTTGCTTTTATGTAAACATTTTCATTATATAATAATTTAAAAATAAAAAATGAAGAGTCTGAAGGTTTCCAATGCCTGCAAGTAAAAAATGCTCAAGGAAGTTTAAATGACAATTATGGTGATGACCATTATGCATTTTATATGTACAGAATTATCATACTGTACCTCATAAGTATTAACAGATGTTATGTGTCCATTCAAAACAAATTTTAAAAAAGTAAAAGGAAACAGTAGGAATACTACTTCTTAGCAAGATGAGCATTATTGAACTGTCAGAAACTCTGATATTCTGGTATTTTGATCAGAGGACAAGAAAGGGTACATTGGACTCAAATTACTGGCAATAGCAGTGTCAGGTCACCAGAGTTCAGAGCATTTGTACAAACAAAGACAGAGAAACACATGCAAACAATTGTGGCACAGGAACATCAGTAACACAGAAAAGCACTCTGAATATAGCTAAATCAGAGGTGGCATGGTGAGCTGGTGTTTGAAAAGTGTCCATGTTTCTCAAAATTTAAGCAGAGAGCTGTGGTGGAGATCCATCGTAAACAGGTGGCTTAGAACTTGCTGTGCAGGAACCTGGGAGATCATAGCAAATATTGCCACAACATCCTAGTTAATAGCTACCATCTGACCTAACCCTAACCCTAACCCTAACCCTAACCCTAAAAGAATGAAAAGACAACAAATCAATGACCTCACATTACAGGTCAAAGCCCTAGAAAAAGCGGAACAGATCATCACCAAAAGTAGTAGAAGACAGGAAATAATTAAAATCAGAGCTGAAATCAATGAAGTTGAAACAAAAGAAACAATTCAAAAAATTGACAAAACAAAAAGTTGGTTTTTTGAAAAAATGAACAAAATTGATAATCCCTTACCCTCGCTAATGAAAAGAAGGAGAAACTCCAAATTACTAAAATTTGAGATGGAAATGTAAATATTACAACAGACACAACTGAAATACAAAACATAATAAGAAGTTACTTTGAAAATTTATACTCCAACAGAATAGAAAATCTTGAAGACATCAACAGTTTCCTAGAGGCATATGAGCCACCCAAAATGAATCTGGAGGACATACACAACTTAAATAGGTCAATTTCAAGCAATGAAATAGAAGAAGTCATCAAAAGCCTACCAACAAAGAAAAATCCAGGACCGGATGGATTCACAGCCAAGTTCTACAAGACCTTCAAAGAAGAGCTCATTCCAACACTCCTCAAATTATTTCATGAAATAGAGGAGGAGGGGACCTTTCCAAACTCATTCTATGAAGCTAATATCACCTTGACACCAAAAGCAGAGAAGGACACATCGAGGAAAGAAAATTTCAGACCAATATCCATAAGGAACATAGATGCAAAAATTCTTAACAAAATTTTAGCGAATCGCATACAAAAGCATATTTAAAAAATAGTGCACTATGATCAAGTGGGTTTCATCCCGGGGATGCAAGGTTGGTTCAACATCCGGAAATCAATAAATGTAATTCACCACATCAACAGACTTAAAGTCAAGAACCACATTATTATTTCAATAGATGCAGAGAAAGCATTTGATAAAATACAGCAAACTTTCATGCTCAAAACACTAGAAAAAAATAGGGATATTGGGGACCTTCCTAAACATTGTAAAGGCTATCTATGCTATGCCCACAGATAACATGATTCTAAATGGAGAAAAATTAAAAGCATTCCCCCTGAGAACTGGAACAAGGCAGGGATGCCCTCTTTTGCCACTATTATTCAACATTGTTCTTGAAACTGCAGCCAGAGCAATTAGACCAAAGAAATTAGAGGAATAGGAAAAGAAGAGCTCAAACTATCCCTATTTGCTGATGACATGATTCTCTATTTAGAAGACCCTAAGAATTCCACCAGAAAACTTCTGGAACTCATAAAGGAATTCAATAAAGTAGCAGGATAAAAAATTAATGCTCATAATTCTAACGCATTTTCATTCGTAAGTGATGCATCCTCTAAGGAGAAATTAGGAGAACTACCCCATTCACAATAACCTCAAAAAAATAAAAAACTTGGGAAACAATCTAACAAAAGAAGTGAAAGACCTCTACAATGAGAACTACAGAACACTAAAGAAAGAAGTATAAGGAATCTGAGAATATGGAAAGATCTCCCATGTTCTTGGATAGGGAGAATTAATATTGTCAAAATGGCCATACTTCCAAAAGGGCTATATAAATTCAATGCAATTCCCATTAAAATCCCTATGACAGACCTCATAGAAAGAGAGCAAGCAATCATGAAATGCATTTGGAGGAATAAGAGACCCAGAATAGGTAAAGCAATCCTTAGCAAGAAGAGCAAAGAAGGGGGTATCACAATATCAGACCTTCAACTATACTACAGAGCAATAG
>JAJEJO010059660.1:0-12066 GCA_020662805.1 Glaucomys volans | reverse complement strand
GAAAATAGGTCCAAATTTTCATCATGTTGGTCTAGGACCAGATTTCCTTAACATGACTCACAAAAGCCCAAGAAATAAAACAGGAATCAATGATTGGGATAGAGTCAAAATAAAAAGCTTTTCTTAGCAAAGAAAACAATCAGCAATGTGAAGGGAGAGCCTTCAGAGTGGGAGAAAGAACTTTATCACACACACTTCAGATACAGCACTACTCTCCAGAATCTACAAAGTGCTCAAAAATCTTTATACCAAGACTACTAATAACCCAATCAATAAATGGGTCAAGGAAATGAACAGGCACTTTACAGAAGAAGATCTACAAGCAATCAACAGATTTATGAAAAAATGTTCAACATCCCTCGTTATAAGAGAAATGCAAATCAAAACCACCTTAAGATTTCAGCTTACTCCAATTAGAATGTCTTTTATTAAGAATACAGGCAACAACAGATGGTGGCGAGGATGTGGGGAAAAGGGTACCCTCATACACTGTTGGTGGAAGTGCAAGTTGGTGCAGCCACTCTGGAAAGCAGTGTGGAGGTTCCTTAGAAAACTTGGAATGGATCTACCATTTGACCCAGCTATCCCACTCCTTGGCCTATACCCAAAGGACTTAAAATCAGATTACTAGAGTGATGCAGCCACATCAATATTCATAGCTGCTCAATTTCCAATAGCTAGATTGTGGAACCAACCTAAATGTCCTTCAATAGATGAATGGATAAGGAAACTGTGGTATATATACACAATGGAATATTACTCAGCCATAAAGAAGAATAAAATTATGGCATTTGTATGTATAAATAAATAAATAAAATAAAATCAATACCCATAAATCCAATGCATTTCTATATATCAGTCCTCAATCCATTGCAAAGGAAATTAGGAAAACTGCCCCACTAACAATAGCCTCAATAAAAAATTAAAAAATAAAATAAAACATTTGGAAATCAACCTAACAAAAGAGGTGAAAGATTTCTACAATGAAAACTACAGAACACTAAAGAAAAATTGCAGACCTTAGAAATTGGAAAGATCTCCCATGCTCTTGAATAGGCAGAATTAATATTGTCAAAATGGCTATGATACCAAAAGTGTTATACAGATTTCATGTGATACCTATAAAACTCCCAAGGACATTCTTCAAAGAAAAAGAAAAGGAAATCATAAAATTCATTTGGGAAAATAAGACACTCAGAATAACCAAGGCAATCTTCTGTAAGAAGAGTGAAGCAGGAGACATCCCAATACTAGACCTCTACCTGATATACAGAGCAATAGTAACAAAAATTCATGCTATTGGCACCGAAATAGACATGTAGACCAATGGTACAGAACAGAAGACACAGACACAAACCCACATAAATATGGTTATATCATACTAGACAAACATGCCAAAACATGAAGTGATAGCTTATTCAACAAATGGTGCTAGGAAAACTGGAAATCCATACGTAGCAACATGAAATTAATCCTCTATGTGTCACATTGTACTAAAATCAACTGAAATGGATCAAAGACTTAGGCACTACAAATAGAGACCATGCACCTAATAGAAGAGGTAGACAAAATATCCACCATATCAACTCAGAAACTGATGCTTATCAAGAATCCTAAAGTGCAAGAAGAAAATCAAGAATCAATAAATGGGATGGATTCAAACTATAAATCCTCCTCTCAGTAAAGGAAATAATCAATAACATGAAGAGAAACCTACAAAATGGAAGAAAATCTTTACCACACACACCTCACATAGAGCACAAATCTCAAGGATATATAAAGAACAAAGAAACCTGGACACCAAGAAAAAAAACAAATAACCCAATCAATTAATGGGCAAAAGAAATGAACAGACACTTTATAGAAGAAGAAATACAATCAATCAACAAATGAAAAATGTTCACCATTGCTAGCAATTAGAGACATGCATATCAAAACTACCTAAGATTTTATCTCATATTACTCAGAGTGGCAATTATCAAAAATACAAGCAAAGATAATGCTGGCAAGGATGTGGGGAAAAGGGTACACTCATACATTGCTGGTGGGAGTGCAAATTGGTGCAACCACTATGGAAAGCAGAATGGACATTCCTCAGAAAACTTGGAATGGAACCTCCATTTGACCCAGTTATCCCACTCCTTGGTTTATTCCCAAAGGACTTAAAATCAGGATACTACAGTGATGCAGCCACATCAATGTTTATAGCAGCTCAATTCACAAAATCTAGACTGTGGAACCAACAGAGATGCCCTTCAATAGATGAATGGAAAAAAAATGGTACTTATATACAATGGAATATTAGTCTTAAAGAACAATAAAATTATGACATTTTCAGGTAAATGAATGGAACTTGAGAACATTATGCTAAGCGAGATAAACCAAACCCAAAACCCCAAAAGCCAAATGTTTTCTCTGATATGTGGATGCTCATTCTAGTCTTCATTTCCTTTTTCTCAAAAACAATAATAAGGAGAGCAACCAAACCTGTGGCTGCCTGAGCCCTCAGAGAGGAGCTCCGGCCTTCTGGTGCCATTTTGCTGTGGCTCCAGGAGAGCTCCGGCCTGGGGCAGCTGGAATCCCCAGCTCCAGTGGGGATCTTAGCCCAGTCAGTGCATCCTACCACTTCCCCAGCAGAGAACAACTATCTGGGGCTGCCTGATTCCTCAGAGTGGAGCTCTGGTCTTCCGGTGCCATTTTGTGGCATCTCCTGGAGAGCTCCAACCAGGGGTGGCTGGAATCCCCAGTTCTAGTGGGAATCTTAGTCCCTTCAGTGTCATCCTACAGCGTCCCTGGGAGAGAGCAATCACCTGCCACTGCCTGAGCCGGCAGCACGGAGTTCAGGCCTGCCTGGACTATCAAGTCCAGTGTCTCCATCACTGAGCACGGTTCTGTGCCCCCACCACAGCTAGGTCTAGTGCCAAGGCCCACACCCTGGCCCCGTGTCTACCACCTCTGCTTCATATGATTGACTATCAACACCAGGCTGCTTCTGCCCAGAGGCATTGATCATTCCCAACCTGGATTCAGAAGCACCCTTCTTGGGTCACCACTTGATCAAGCACCTCTCAAACATCAGGTCATTGAAAAATAAGAGGTTTGAACTGTACAGTATATTTGTATCGCAGAACATTTTCTAAATTAATTGTAATACAACGATTATTCCTAATATATCCACTATATTCCTACCTTCTTCTTTTATTATTATGCTTATCACACTATCTCCCACTTATTTATCCATTTCCTTGGAGAATCTCTTTCTCCTCATGCTAACAACCTATTTCTTTTCATTCCACTTCCACTATTCATAAGACATAGTATATCTATAGACTCACTTCTTATCTCATTAGTGTTTTGTCCTATACCCCTCCTCATTCTCGCTGTCCAACATTAGGATTTGCAGTCCTTATTTCAAACTTACTGGTTATGATATAGATAATAATTTGAACTCATCTCTGTTTATTACAACACTGTTAATATCTTAATAGGGACTATTTAGATTAAGGACACATATTGTTTATGTGGTGTGCTGCCAATATTGATCTTTCAATTCAAAGGGAGGTATTGAAAATAGGTAGGACCCCTATAAGTCTTTAAGGGGAAACTGCAATACCTAGGATTCACACTACCAGAGGGAAGATACACTAGCAAAATGAGAAAACACGGGAAGAAAACATCCCAAACAAACCCAGATACTATACCAAAAGTTCCCAGTGAGAACATGGCAGAAACATTGTCAGAAAGTGAGTTGTACATAATTAAAATGATCCCAGAAGCAAATGAGGAGTCAAGAGAGCAAATGCAGGCAATGCTAAAAGAGCAACTACAGGAAGTAAAAGATCATTTCAATAAAGAGATAGAGATTCTGAAAAAAAACCAAACAGAAATCCTTCAAATGAAGGACACAGTAAACCAAATTAAAAACTCAATAGAAAGCTAACCAACAGACTAAATCACTTGGGAGACAGAATCTCAGACAATGAAGACAAAATATTTAATCTTGAAAACAAACTCAACCAGGCAGAGAGGATGGTAAGAAATCATGAACAGAACCTCCAAGAGTTATGGGACATCATGAAAAGACCAAATTTAAGAGTTATTGGGAATGAGCAAGGCACAGAGACACAAACCAAGGGTATGAATTATCTGTTCAATGCAATAATATTAGAAAATTTCCCAAATGTGATGAATGAAATGGAAAATCAAATTCAAGAGGCTTATAGGACACCAAATGCACCAAATCACAACAGACCCACAACCAGGCACATTATAATGAAAATACCTAACATACAAAGCAAAGATAAAATTTTAAAGGCTACAAGAGAGAAACATCAGATTACATATGCAGGAAACCAATACGAATATCAGCAGATTTTTCAGCCCAGACCCTAAAAGCAAGAAGGCCCTGGAACAACATGTTCCAAGCATTGAAAGAAAATGGATGCCAACCAAGAATCTTATACCCAGCAAAACTTACCTTCAGATTTGAAGATGAAATAAAATCCTTCCATGATAAACACAAGCTAATAGAATTCACAAATAGGAAGCCTGCCTGACAGAAAATTCTCAGCAAAATATTCCATGAGGAAGGTTTGAGAAACAACAATGTAAGTCAGCAAAGGGAGGAACTACCCTAAAGGAACAGCCAATTAAAGTAATTACCAAGTAAGATTAAAATACAAAAATAAGTCAAAATGACCGGGAATGCAAGTCATATCTCAATAATAACCCTAAATGTAAATGGCCTAAACTCATCAAACAAAAGACATAGACTGGCAGGCTGGATTAAAAAGAAAGACCCAACAATATGCTGTCTTCAAGAGATGCATCTCATAGAAATACATGGCAACAGACTAAAGATGAAAGGTTGGGAAAAAACATACCAGGCACATGGACTTAGTAAAAAAGCAGGAGTTTCCATCCTCATATCAGATAAAGCAGACTTCAAGCCAAAGTTAGTCAGAAGGGATAAAGAAGGACATTTCATCCTACTTAAGGGAAGCATAAATCACCAAGACATAACAATCATAAATATTTATGCACCAAACAATGGCACATCCATGTACGTCAATCAGATCCTTCTCAATTCCAGGAACCAAATAGACCAAAACACAATAATACTGGGGGACTTTAACACACCCCTCTCACCATTGGACAGATCTTCCAAGCAAAATTTGAACAAAGAAACCATAGAACTCAATGACACAATCACTAGTTTAGACTTAACAGACATATATAGAATATTCCATCCATCAAAAAGTGAATACACTTTCTTCTCGGCAGCTCATGAACCCTTTTCTAAAATAGACCATATGTTATGCCACAAAGCTACTCTTAGCAAATACAAAAACATAGAGATACTACCTTGTATTCTATCAGATCATAATGGAATGAATTTAGATATCAATGATAAAGTTAGAAACAGAAACTACTCCAAGACCTGGAGATTAAATAATATTCTATTGAAAGATGCATGGATAAAAGAAGACATTAGGGGGGAAATTAAAACATTCTTAGAGGTCAATGAGAACAAAGATACAACATATCAGAATCTCTGGAATACTATGAAAGCAGTGCTAAGAGGAAAATTCATTGCATGGAGTGCATTCAATAAAAGAATGAAAAGTCAACAAATCAATGACCTCACGTTACAGCTCAAAGCCCTAGAAAAAGAGGAACAGATCATCACCAAAAGTAGGAGAAGACAGGAAATAATTAAAATCAGAGCTGAAATCAATGAAATTGTGAGAAAAGAAACAATTCAAAAAATTAACAAAACAGAAAGTGTCTTCTTTGAAAAAATAAAATTGATAAACACTTAGCCACACTACCAAAGAGAAGGAGAGAGAAAATCCAAATTACAAAAATTCGTGATGGAAATGGAAATATTGCAACAGACACAATTGAAATACAATACATAAATTAGAAGCTATTTTGAAAATCTATACTCCAACAAAATAAAAAACCTGGAAGACATCAACAGGTTCTTAGAGGAATATGAGCCTCCCAAACTGAATCTGGAGGACATACACAACTTAAATAGATCAATTTCAAGCAATGAAATAGGGGAAGTCCTCAAAAGCCTACCAACAAAGAAAAGTCCAGGACCAGATGGATTCACAGCTGAGTTCTACAAGACCTTCAAAGAAGAGCTCATTCCAATACTATTCAAAGTATTCCATGAAATAGAGGAGAAGGGAACCCTTCCAAACTCATTCTATGAAGCCAATATCACACTGATAACAAAACCAGAGAAGGACACATTGAAGAAACAAAATTTCAGACCAATATCCCTAATGAACATAGATGCTAATATTCTTAACAAAATTATAGCAAATCGCATACAAAAGCAGATTAAAAAGATAGTGCACCATGATCATGTGGGTTTCATCCCGGGGTTGCAAGGTTGGTTCAACATCTGCAAATCAACAAATGTAATTCACCACATCAACAGACTTAAAGTCAGGAACCACATGACTATTTCAATAGATGCAGAGAAAGCATTTGATAAAATACAGCACCCCTTCATGCCCAAAACACTAGAAAAAATAGGGATAGTAGGAACGTTCCTTAACATTGTAAAGGCCATCTATGCTAAGCCCACAGCTAACATCATTCTAAATGAAGAAAAATTGAAAGCATTCCCCCTGAGAACTGGAACAAGGCAGGGATGCCCTCTATCTCCACTTCTGTT
The DNA here is from genome assembly GCA_020662805.1 of Glaucomys volans. NCBI lineage: Eukaryota > Metazoa > Chordata > Mammalia > Rodentia > Sciuridae > Glaucomys > Glaucomys volans. The sequence goes on along the minus strand of JAJEJO010059660.1, from coordinate 5,372 downwards.
CAACATTGTCCTTGAAACTCTAGCTGGAGCAATTAGACAGATGAAAGAAATTAGAGGAGTAAGAAGAGGAAAAGAAGAACTCAAAATATCCCTATTTGCTGAGGACATGATTCTCTATTTAGAAGACCCTAAAAATTCCAACAGAAAACTTCTGGAACTCAAAAACAAATTTAGTAGAGTAGCAGGATATAAAATTAATGCTTATAAATTGCACTTTTTTTGTAAGTGATGCATCTTCTGAGAGAGAAATTAGGAAAACTATACCATTCACAATAGCCTCTAAAAAAATAAAATACTTGGGAATCAATCTAACAAAAGAGGTGAAAGAATTCTACAATGAGAACTGCAGAACACTAAAGAAAGAAATCAAAGAATGTCTGAGAAAATGGAAAGATCTCCCCTGATCTTGGATAGTCAGAATTAATATAGTCCAAATGGCCATACTTCTTCTGTGCTCCAGCACATTGTAACAATCATCCAGTGTGATCAAATGGGATTCATCCCAGACATCCAAGGATGATTCAACTTGCATAAATCAGTAAATGCGATTCATCATGTTAGCAGAATGAAGGACAAGAACCACAGGAGCATTTCAATAGGTGCAGAAAAACATTTGATATTTTTCAAATCCTATCATAATAAAACTTTCAAAAACACTTGATACAGAGCAATTTTTCATAGAACACTAACAACCATGTGTGACTAACCAAACAAACACCAGTTTCCATGGTGAAAGTTGAAAGATTTCAGCAAAAATTAGGGAAAAGTCAGGAATGCCCAGTCTGCCACCCTTATTCAGCATAGATCTCAAGTCCAGCCAGCACAATTAAGCAAGAAAAAGAACTAAAAGGCATACAAATCAAAAAGAAAGAAGCAAAATAGTCTCTGCTCTGGAAAACTCTAAACTTTAACCAAAAAGAATTAGAATTAATAAGTGAATTCTAAATAAACAGGATACCCAAATAACATACAAATTTCAGCAGCATTTTTAATAACAAATGGATAAAGAATCAGGAAAATATTTCATTTACAAGAGCATGAGACAGAATAAAATATTTAGAAATAATTTTAAACAAGGAAATGAAAAACGTGCATGCTGAAATATAAAAAATATGAATGAAAGTATTCGTAGCAGACAGAAATCCATAGAAAAATAATCCGTGTTCACAGATTGGAAGAATTATTCTTGTCACTACTTAAGATGATATGCAGATTCAATGCAATCCCTATGAAAATTCCAATGGTATTTTTCATAGAAATTTTCCAAGTATTCCAATTTGCATAGAACCTCAAAAGTTTCTGAATAACAAACAGTACCTTATGCAAGAGGATTGATGGAATGATTCTGACCAAAATTCCTATGTACATATATAAATATACTACATTAAATCTACCTTTATGTATATCCACAAGGCACTACTCTGATTTTTAAAAGGCCTATAAAAAATAGAAGAAATATCAGTAGAGTAAAGGAAAGGGAAAAATCGAAGTGAGAAAGGAGGGAAAGGGAAGCACTGGGGTCTGAAGTAGAGCACATTCTATTCCATGCCTTTAGAAGTATGTTAAAATGATGCACTGTCAGGTGGCAGTTTGTCCATTCAGACAAATATGGTGCACTCTCAGGGTATCGCTTCCACAGCATTCTATGAGGAGAGTTCCAGTAGTTGGGGCTGAGGTCTAATCAAGCCTCAGGTCTAATCAGTCTTTTCTGGGTGGTTCTTGCTTTGTAGAGATTAGATCTACCTGCCCCTATGGCTTGACAGTAGCTGAGGTCTAATGTGGGTCTGGTTCTCAGGAGCTTTGGGAGCAATCCAACCAGGGGGAATGGGGGTCAATCCTCTACTCACTGCTGCCCAGAGCACAGCCTTCATGGGCTAAGTCAATGAGTGAATCCGTCCCTTCTGCTCAGACTCCCAGTCTATTTGAACTGGTCACAAGAGCTGTCAGATACAAAAGAGAAGCAAATTGGGCTCCTCCTCCCGCTTCCAACTGGAATCCCCGTAAGTATAGTCTTCTCTGTGACTGTTTCACTCACATTCTTCAAGGCAAACCCTGAGCCACCAGGCACCAGCTGGGCTATTGTGACAGAGTTTGCTCTGATCCCTTATCTCTTGAGCAACTGTTGCAGCAAGATTGCCCCAGAAAGGCTCTTGCCTCAGCTCCTCTGGCCAGTGGAGACAAACTGAGTTCCCACTTCATACTGGTGAGAAGGGAAGCTGAATCTAACATCAAAGAGCTTCTATATTAGGCTGCTGTATCAGGCAGCTCACAGAACCACACACACTCAGGAAGGGGTTAACAACCCAACCACTTGCTCTATCAGTTCATATCTCAGGAAAAATTGGAAGGAAGATTGTTGGATATAGGCAGTGACCACCTAGTCTGGGAAACTATTATTGTCATCTCAGTGGAGATGTTTCCTTTATTCTTTAGATTTTCTTATTTTCTTGTGTGTGGGGGGGGTGAATGCTTTCTGGTTCAGGGACATATACATGCACTTATTTGTTTCTTTTTCTCTAGTTGGTAGCATTTTTAAAATATAGTAATTTTTTTCCTGCCTTGTCTTTTGAGGGTTCAGGTTTTGTGGATAGTATGTCTAGGTTTGATTTGTATTCATTAGCTTATTTATCATGTTTCTCTTTTGGTCTCATCTTCTCCTGCTACTGACTGAATTCTGTCTTTTTCCAGAATGGTTACACCAGATTCCAGTCCCACCAGCTATATATGAGTGCACCTTTGGCCCATATTCTCATCAACATTTATTGTTACTTGTATTTTTGATGATTGCCATTCTGATGGAATGAGAGGAAATCTCAGTGTAGTTTTCATTTGTACATCACTAATTGCTAGAGATAGTGAACATTTTTTCACACATTTGTTCACTTAGTTTATTTCTTCTTTTGAAAAGTGTCTGTTTAAGCCAGGCGTGGTGGCTCACGCCTGTAATCCAAGCGACTGGGGAGGCTGAGTCAGGAGGATCGCGAGTTCAAAGCCAGCCTCAGCAACTTAGTGAGGCCTAAGCAACTCAGTGAGACCCTGTCTCTAAATAAAAAATTACAAAATAGGGCTGGGGATGTGGCTCAGTGGCCGAGTGTCCCTGAGTTCAATTCCTGGTTCCAAAAAAAAAAAAAAGAAAAGTGTCTGTTTAGTTCCTTTGTGGATTTGCACCTTTCATACATCATTATAATGAAAAATTTATCCTCAAAAAAAGATGTTAAAATGAGACCTAATAATTAAATCCACAAAGAAGCTATGATATTATTCATAACTAAAATCAATTAATAACAAATGGGCAAAGAATATGAATAGATACTTTTCCAAAATGATGAAAATTCTCAACGGGTATATCAAAAGATGCTCACATCATTTATAATCAGGAAAATGCAATTCAAAACCACAATGTTATGGTTTGGATATGAACTGTCCCCCAAAAGCTCATGTGTGAAATAACACAAGAAAGTTTGGAAGAGAAGTGATTGGGTTATAGCCTTAACCTTATCAGTGGATTAATCCCTGATGGGATTAACTGAGTAGTAGCTGTAGGCAGGTGGGGTGTGACTGGAGGAAGTGGTTCACTGGGAGTGTGGTTTGGGGTATATATTTGTGTCTGGCAAGTGGAGATTCTTGCTCTCTTTCTCTCTCTGTCTCTCTCTCTGCTTCCTGATCACCATGTGAGCTGTTTCCCTCTGCCCCAAGGAATGGAGCCAACCATCTATGGACTAGGAGTTCTGAAAGCATGACCCCCAAATAAACTTTTCCTCCTATAGAGTTGTTCTGGTTGGGTCCTTTTAGTCACAGCAGTGAAAGAGCTAACTAAAATGCACAGTGAGATATTACCTCATACTTGTTAGGATTGCTCTTATCAAAGTCAAAACATAGCAACTGTTGACCAAAGGTCTAAAAGAGGCAAATCTTGTTCAGTGGTGGTGGGAAAGTAAATTGATACAGCAAATACAGAAATGACTGAAGAGCTTCCTAAAAAATACTGAAAAATAGGGCTACCAAAATGTATCCACACTCCACAATCGTTACAGGATTGTCTGCAAAAGGTAAGAAATGACACCAATCTAAGAATCCACCAGTGGCTGATCGCATAAATCAAATGTGATTTATATATAAAAAGGAATCTTATTCCATATTATAAAAGGACCTCCTACTACTAAACACAACATGGAATGAGCCTGGAGGACTTTGTGATGAGGGAAGCGGCCACACAGAAAAACCTTCACCACATGATCTCACTTACATGTGGAATCTTACAAAACAAAGCAAAAAGCAGCAAACTCACAGTAATAGAGAGTAGAGTGGTGGTTTTTGGGGTCTGGGATATGGGACAAAGGGTGAAATGTTGGTCCAAGGGTACAAATGTTCAATTACAAGGTGAATAAGCAGTAGAGAAATCAGGCACAGCAATGAGACTACAGTAAATAATAATGCATCTCACACCTAAATTTTACTAACGTGTTTTGACCAAACACTTGAAAACATTAATGATGAAGTGATGTATATATAAATCAGCTGGGCTGTGGTAATCAAATGGCAATGTCCACATAAAAAAAATCACATTTTAACTCGAAATATATAAACTTTACTTTTCATTCATACCTCAATAAAACCATTAATAAAGAAAAAAACTATGGGCTGAGAAGCAGCATAAGAGAGTGAAGGATACAAACATTCAGAGTCTACTGGGTACTAACAGAATCCTTGTGAATTTTGCACAAAGCTGCAGTCTGTAGTCTATGAATTGCTGCAAGGTGAAAGAAATTGTTCTTCCAATACATGCAACATGGCATGGTGCTGCCTCCATGATACTCAATCTCTTCCTGTGTTTGTGACACTGAACTCTCAACCTATTAGTATTAAGATCATACCAGTCATTAAAGTCTCATTAAAAATAGAGACTTCCAGTACTCATAATGGACTTACTCAAACAAATGACACAAGCCTGGTTAATGACCCAGAAGAATTCAGCTGGGTGTTGGTGCAAAGGTGGATAAGCACTAGGGCCTAATTGATTCAAACTTCAGAAGTTGACAAAATAAAGGTTCAAATTTGGATCTTCTGTTTATTAGTCATGATACACTGCGAATGACTTTGTCATTCTCAGCCTTCATTTCCTTTGCATGTAAAACAGGACAAATAAGTTCCCTAAATCCATTCATTGTGAGGATTAATAATAGTGTAGTTTTCAATTTCCTGAGCAAGTCTTGGTACATTGTAGCCCACCCATAAGTAACTGTTATGATTGCCATCACATTATTGAGCAAATTTCATAAATATTTGAAGATTTCTGTGGCACAATAAAATATACCAAATATAATGACACTAATAATAAAAACAGACTGAATTATTCCAAACATGTAGGTCAA
>JAJEJO010059655.1:0-12983 GCA_020662805.1 Glaucomys volans | reverse complement strand
CCTGACAGGCGGCCATTCTGTCCATGTCTATGAGGAGGGGTCATTGTATACACTTGGTCACAGGAATCATCTTGATTTCCTGAGAATAGTGACCCTTCTCCAGGAAATTTGTCCAAACAAGGGGGAGTAGACCAGTGAGTGTTGCTGGAGTGCCCGAGGTTGCATGGGCCACCAAGCCTAGCAGAGTCCAAGGGGCATGGATCTATGAAGACTCTAATCCATGTCTACAATCTCCTGATACATTTCTTAGTCAGGAAATTGCCTTATGGCCTTAGCAACCACTCACAGTGATGGCCAATAGATGACATTTCAAATCAGAGGAGAATGTGGGGGGCTCAGAGGATTAGGTGATGTTTGAACTGGAAAACATCACACCAACTCTGGTATGATGCCAAACATTTCCATGAATTCCCCAGGAGTAGACAGTTAGAACCTGGGGCTTAGGAGTTCTGAGTAGAAGTAAGGAGATGCTGAACCTCCCAAAGTCGAGAGGAGGGAGCTAATCACTAGTTATGATGGAGGCCAGAAGGTTGCTGGCAATCAAGGAGAAATACTCTATGCTCAAACCATCAGTCAGGCCCCATAAGCTATTCTGTTGCCTTACATATAACATGCACTCAGAAATTGACTTGCTATGATTTTCCAAGAAGCCCATTCATTCATTGATGCAGAAATACCTTAACAATGTGTCTTCACTTAAAGTGTAATTCTCTTGAACTGCCTATCTCCTCTCTGAGAAAAGGCCCACTGGCATATATACAAGGACCTCTTAACCATCATCTGGTAGATCCAGACTACAAGTCAGTGTTAAAGACCCTGGTACAACCATCCTCCTAGATGATGAATCTAAGGGATGAAACAAGTGCCTGATGAGGACAGAATGAACCTGGACCTCAAATGATATAGGGAAACCAAGTTTAAATTAACCCTGTGATTACTGAGTGACATCAGCAGAAGTGAATTTATGTATTGAGGGCCAAATTTTTCAAGTCTTTGAAAAATGATTTCTGCAAAAATACAAAGCACAAAAACTGAGCACATCGAGTGCCACTGCCCCTGTGTTTTGTCTACATCTCTGTTCTCAAATTGATAGTGTGTTGTGTTGGAAATCATTGATGTGTAGACGTCCAATTATTTGACAGAGAGGCTGGAATTCACCCCAGAATGCTTCTCCTTCAGAAACGCTAGTGATGGTGACATTTTGAATGTCCCTTCTTGATGAAAGGAAACGATGAATTCCCACTATGTGCTAAAATTAAAAATCAAAATGCAAAATTGGAAAAGAATCAATTTGAGGCACTGGTGAGCATTTTCATATTGTAGAACTTGCTGATTCAATACATGTCCCAGCATATTCATTAGACCACTACAACCTATACGTTTCTCAAAGATGTCTCATTTTCAGCAATACTGCCTCTTAATAATTCCAGGTAATGGAAGAAGCACTTTTGGCAGACACACAGATCCTTGCTGAATGCTCTCTTTAGAATGGGCTTCCAATTAAATTTCATTCATATCCCACAGTTTTGTGCTAACTTGTTTTGTCAGAGGAGTAAATGTTGTATCTGTGGAGGGGGGGCAAGAATTGAAGAGGTCCTTGAAGGCAGATGACTGCATGTTCTGGAGACCTAACCAAGGTATATGCTCTGCAGAAGAACCACCGTATGGCAGATCCAATAATTTTTACCAAATTCTGTAGATTGCCTTTGAGAACAATCCAGCCAGCATACATTGTTGCAGGTCATATCCCAATGTCTAGGGAGTAAAGAGAGAAAGATTTATTCCAGTCCCTTTTGCTGAATAAGAGTGTTGTAGCTGCTCAATGAGCAGACAATTATTCCAGGGAAGGAGGGAGTCATGTGGTAGTAAGAAATGTAGACATGTGTAGGAAATATTTTATCCTGTGATCTTTGGGAACAGTGATATTGAGGCAGTCTACCACCTCTGAACACCAAACCCTCATAATGCCAAACTGCTCACACCTGTCTCATTGTTTTTATTCCTCCCAGAATTTTCCTTGAGGAAAATCTAAAAATGGGGTTGATTCATACCCCAGACGAGGTCATGGATCTTGCTTTTCACCTCAGGTATGTGGGTGCTTGGTAAAGTTGGATTTACTGGGGAAAGTCTGTTTCTCTGAATATGAGAATATCTCAGCAACTTCATGATGGACAGTGTGTAAATATGTGTAGGGAATGGGGAGAGGTGATGGATTACAGGATCTAGCAATCCATGAATAATTGATGCTCAGAGGTAAATATTCCCCATTCACTTTTCAAAATTCCAGTAGTTATGTGTGCAGAAATTTTTCTCAACATTCTGTGCAGTGCGATTATTTGCAGACAGTCCTGTACATTGAACTGTCAGTCCATCATTTCACCACAATATGCTTCTACCCTGGTTTTGATCCTACTCAAGAAATGCCTAATTTGTTTAACAGTGCTCCTGGGACATGACAGCAAAACAGAGGAGAGCTACAATATGTAGAGCGGAAGGGACTGGCATTGGGAATTTGGTTTACAAGAGGGTAGAATATTCTGGCTAATGTTTGCTTTTCCTTTCCCAATGGATTGTTGCTGGGCCTTGGGCAACTTGGTTTTCCATAAATGACTTGCTTGTCACCCAATCTTTGCTGCACATACCACCTGCAGTCACAGAAAAGCCTTATGACAGCACAATGGCTTCATGGTTGCCATGGTCACAGGAATCTTTTCATGTCCTGGCCATTTTGGAAGAACCCTCAAGAGATTGGCTGGCCCAGCTGTGATGCTAAGAGGGAAGAAGAAACAGGTAAGATCCAGGGGTCTTATGTTTGCCAGAAAAGCAATATTAAGACCTTAGACCAGAGAAAGGGGAATCAACCTGTGTTGTGGGTGGAGTCCCTCTGGCTTTGGGACATCTGACTCCATCCAAGATAAAGGACACAGCTGAAATCTGATAGGCTGCATTGCCTTCCATGTCTATGAGAGACAGTTGTGCTCACTTGACTGCAGGAGTCATCATGATATCCTGAGAATGGGAACCTGCTGCAGTCAATTGGTCCCCACCAAGGTTAGTGTGCTAGGGAGTAATGAGTAATGCAGGGGTGCCCAAGAATGTGTGAGTCCCCAAGCATAACAGAGATCACAGGAGCTTGGCCCTACAAAGAACCTCATCCTGGTCTGGACTCTCCAGGAATATTGCTGTGTTGGGAAACTGCCCTAGGGCCTTAGCAGTCACTCAAAATAATGGCCAATGGATGACATTATAGAGCAAAGAATCATGCAGGGCAGCTCAGTGGGTTAGGTGAAATTCGAATTGAAAAGCATCACATCAACTCTGGTGTGATTCCAAACCTTCCACCAATGCCCCAATAAGAGAGAGTTGGAATGTGAGATTTAGGAATCCTATGAAGATGTAAGGGGATGCTGATCTCCCCAATATCAAGGGGTGGGAGTTAATCACTAATCAATTAGGAAGGATGGTAGCAGGTTGCAGGCAATGGAGGAGTGATATTCTATGCTCATACCATTGGCCAGGCCCCAAAATATCTTCTGATGCCTTATAATTATGGTGTACTCAGAAATTCTCTTGCATTGATTTTCCATGGGAATCTTACTCGCATGCTTCAATGCAGAAACTCTTTCACACTGTTTCTTCACTTAAGGTGTAATACCCTAGAAATGCCTATTGGCTGTCTGAACCAAGGCCCTCTGGCACATTTCCAAGGAGCAGCTGGTAGATGCAGACTACATGTCAGCATCACAGAACGTGGTACAACCATCCTGCAAGATTGTGAAACTGAGGGATGAAACAAGCGCCTGATGCAGACAGGATGAACATGGGCCTTGATTGATACAGGGAAAACAGGCTTTACATAAGCCCTGTGGCTTCTGAGTGGCATCAGTGGAAGTTAATTCATGTATTCAGTGCCAATTCATGTAAGTCTTTAATAAATGATATCTGTAAAAATGCAAAACATGAAAAACAGGGTAAATCAAGGGCCATGTACCCTTGTGTTTTGTCTACATCTCTCTGTTTCCAAGTTGATTAATGGGGTAGTTTTGGATAAGACTGAGATGTAGAAGTTCACTTCTTTGGCAATGAAACTCGATATTGACCCAGAAAGCCTCTCCTTCACAAACCCTAGTGCAGTTGATATTTTGAATGCCCTTTCTTGCTGAAAGACAACAATGACGTCCCAATGTGCACTAAACCTGAACTTCAAAATGCAAAAATGACAAGAATCAACTTTAGACCTCGGTATGAGTTATCATATTATAGAAAATGCTGGTTCATTACACTTGCCAGTATATTAATGAGTCTGCTATATCCTCTACATTCCTTGGAGTTGTTTTATATTATGGACTACTGCCTCATAAGAAATCCAGGTATCTGGGGAAGCATGTTTGGCTGGCCCACAGATGCTTCCTGAGTACTGTGTTTAGAATGCGCTTCCAATTATATCTGATACATATCCTGCCAATTTCTGTTAACTTGATTGATCAGAGGAGGAAATGATGAGTCCCTGGAGGATTGACTTAAACTGAGGATGTTCTTTATGTTAAAGAACTGCATGTTATGCAGACCTGAGTATGGGATATACTTTGCATAAGAACCACTCCAAGGCAGATACAAATAATTTATGTCAAATTCTGTAGATAGCTTTTGAGAAAAAATCCAGCCATCTCCATGCTTGCAGATCAAATCCCAATGTCTAGAGACTAATGTGGTTAGAGAGATTTATTCCTGTTCCTTTAAGCAATAAGAGTTGTAGCTGCTCAACAAGGAGACAATCATCTGAGGGAAGCAGGGAGGCAGTTGGCAGCAGAAGAAATAGGCATTTGAAGGATATATTTTATCCTCTGATTTTTGGGACCACAGAAAATGAGGTAATCTTTCATCTCTAAAAACATAACCCTTATGATCCCAAACTGCTCACACCTTTCTCATTACTCCCTGGTTTTTCCTTGAGTGAAATCTAACCAGCAGAGTCAATGCATATCCCAGTAGAGGTGCTGGACCTTGGTTTTCATCTCAGGTTTGTGGGTGCTTGGAAATGCGGATTTCCTTGGCAAAATCTGTTTCTTTGAATGAGGGAATGTCTCAATGTCATCAGGAGGCATAGTATGTAACTATGTACAGGGAATGGGAAGAGGTCAGGGATCACAGGATCTATGAACCCATGAATAATTTTAGCTCAGAGTAAATAATCCCCATTTAGTTTTAAACATCCAGAAATTTCTTTCAACATTCTTTGCAGTGAGAATATTTGCAGAAAGTCCTGATCATTGAGCTGTTAGTCCTTCATTTCTCAGCAAAATGCTGCTATCCTGGTTTTGGCCCCACTCAAGAAATACCTAATGTGTTTAGCAGTGCTCTGTTGACATGAGAGTGAAAGAGAGGAGAGCTACATATGTAGAGTGGAAGAAGCTGGCATAGGGGAGGTTGGACTGGAAGGGGGTGGAATTTTCTGGCTCATGTAGGAGAATGCAGGATATTTTGTTGTCCAGGGCTTGTTGCAGGGCCTTGGGCAACTTGGGTTTCCATGAATGGCTTGGCTGTCATCCTAACTGTGCTGCACATACTGCCTGATATCAGAGAAAGACTGAAAAGAGCACAATGTAACAGGGTTGCTATGACAATGGGAATCTCTTCAGGTTCTGGTACTGCAGAAGAAACTTCAAAAAAGCACATGGACTGGGGTTGATTCTCAGTGGTAGAGCAATTTCCTAGCATATTTGAGGCATTGGGTTCAATTCTCAGTACCCCATATAAATAATAAAATACGTTGAACAAGAACTAAAAAAAAAAAAAAAAACAAAACTTAAAAAAAAAAAAAAAAGAAACGGAAAGCTCATGCCCAGGTGTCCTGTAAAGAGGGAAGAAGAAGCAGGCCAGTCCAGGGGTATTTTTTGGGCCAAAAATGCAATCCTAATCTCTTAACTGAGAAGAGGCATCAGGGTGCTCATGGTTGTGTCCCCTTGGGCTTTGTGTCCCATGTCAACCAAGATGAGGGACCATGCTGAAACCTGACAGACTGCCATATTGCTCATATACATAAGGGGGAAATGTGCTCACTGGGCAGCAACAGGCTTTATGATTTCCTTTGAATGGGGCTCCCCACAGGCAATTTTTCGCCACCAGGAGTAGTCGACGAGGGTGAGAAGCAGGGGTGTCTGTGGGCAGGTGAGCTACCAAGTATAGCACAGACCCCAGGGGCATGGCCCTACAATGATCCCCCTACTGATCTGAACTCACTCAGTAGATTGCTTAGTCAGAAAACTGGACTAGGACATTAGCAGACACTCACAGTGATGGCCAATAACATTTCAGAGAAGAGGAGCATGTCAGGCAACTCTGTGGGTTAGGTGAAGTTTGAACTGGGAAACAACACACCAACTCTGGTGTGATGCTACATCTTTCCACAAATGCTCCAACAGGAGACAGCTGGAATCAGGGATTAAGAACTTCTAAGTACCAGTGAGTAGAGGCTGAGCTCCCCAATGTGGAGAGGAGGGAGTTCATCATGAAATATTTGGAAGGAGACTAGCAAATTTCTGGCAATCTAAAAGAAACATTCTATGCTCAATCCATTGTTCAGTCCCCACTACCTCCACTGTTTTCCTACAATTACAGTGCACTCAGGAATTGCCTATGTAATGATTTTCCAAGGGGTCATTTAACTCAACCTTTGATGAAGAAACATTTTCTCAGTCTGTCTTCATTTAAGGTGTAATTGTCTTATTCTCCCTATCTCTGGTCTGAACAAAGAACTCTGCACATTTTTAAGGAAAACCTTACAAGATGCTTGATGATGCTGACTCCAGGCCAGTGTCACAGACCCTGGAACAATGATCCTCTAAATATGTAAAACTGAGTGATGAAACAAGTGCTTCATGAGGGCAGGAAGGTCACATTGTTAAAGGACATCACAGGAAACTTGAACATGCATCCGTCTGAAAGGGAGGAATGGCAGAAAGGCTTGATGTTGAATATTCATACATGGAGGAAGAAGGATATTTCTTGTGCACTAAATGCTGAAAGGTGTTGGAGAGGAAGCCAACATCTGTGAAGGGACTCTCAAAGAGGTTGTGCTTGTGAGTGGTCTCCCCAAAAATTCCAGGAATTTTCTTCAGCTGCAAGGTGCTATGCAAATACATCAAGACATAGGGGGCATATCGTTACATAGCAAGGATAGTTACTGATCACAAGTGCAATTGCTGAGGCCTAAAGGCCATATCCCATTGCTGACTCTACACTGAAACTTAAAAGGGATACTTCATTAAGCATAAGCAGATTAGTTTTCCTGGCATATGACCTGGGAGAAATGGCCTACCTACTCCACCCAAGCACTTCAATTTTCACAACTACAGATTTGCATATGGGCCACAGAATGATGCCTCAGGAAGCAAAGAATGAGTCACAACATCACAAATCTAAACAAAAACATTTGTGTTGAGATGCATCACTGAAGACACAATATATGTGAAATCCTATTGTGAAAACAAAGAAAGCAATGGAAGCATAGCAGGTGTGATAGAACTTAGGGTACAGGAAACAGAGATCCTACAGCATTTCAGCATTCCATGTCCTTACTTGTAGGAAGTGCAGGCATCCACACCATTCAAGCCATGTAACTTATGTCTCTTCAATCATTTCTTCAATAGGATTATTTTTAAAAGGCTTTCTTTGGTATTCCCTGCACTAACATCAGAATTAAATCATTTTCATTTCCTTGTTAGAAAATCAGAACATTCCAACCCTCATCCATTCCTGCAGAGCATCTCTTAAGACATCCCTTAAAGTTATCAAAAGTCTGAGAAAATGTTTAGTTAGGAATGAACCTGTATCTCGAGTGATACAGGGAATCCAGTGATACAGGGAATTCCATAGCCCTGCAACTGCTGAATGTTACCAGTGAAAGTTAACTTATGCATCCAATGCCAATTCATAGAATTCTTTAATAAATGATGTCTAAAAACATGCAAAGCACAAAAATTGTGTACATCCAGGACCAATTGCAGCTGAGTTTGGTCTACATCTCTTGGTTTTCATGTTGATATTGTGGTTGTGTTCGACAATGTTTAGGTGTAAAAGCCAACTTCGTTTGAAGAGGGACTGCAGTGTGCCACAGAATGCTTCTTCTTTGCAAACACTGGTGCTGGTGTTATTTGGAATGTCATTACCTGCTGAAAGGCAACAAAGAAGTTTCAATGTTTTCAATCTGAACTTCAAATCAGAAAATGGACAAGAATCCATATTAGGCCCTGTTGAGCAATTTTCTGTTGTAGAATATGCTGATGCAGTACACTTGCCAGCATATTTTTGGGGCAGTAACAACTGCTGTGTTCCTGAGAGTTGTCTCATCTTCAGGAATACCAATTCTTAAGAAATCTAGGTCTTTGGGGGAAGCACTTTTTCCACCACAGATGCTTGTTGAATACTCTCCTGAGAATGGGCTTCCAATCAATTCTTAGAGCTACTCAAAAATTTCATGTTCACGTCATTGATTAGGGGAGGAAATGTTCAGACACTGATGGGTTAGCATGGTCTGAAGAGGCTTTTACACAGATGACTGCATGATCCTCAGATCTGACTAAGCTTTGCAGAAAAACCACCACAAGCCAGATCCAAGTAAATTCTCTCAAAACCTGCAGAACACTTTTGAGAAGAATCCAGGCAGCATCCATTGTTGCAGGTCAAATACCAATGTCCATGGAGTTAGGAGGAGAGAAAGAGCTATCTCTGTCCCTTTAAGGAACAACAGTGTTTTAGCTCTTCCACACGCAGACAATTATCAGAGGAAACCACGGAGGCACATGGAAGTAGAAGAAGTACGCATTTGTAGAAAATATTATATGCTCTGGACTTTGGGACCACAGGAACGTGAAATCTTTCACAGCAGAACACAAAACCTTACAATTCCAAATGCTCAAATCTCTCTCATTCCTTCCAGGATTTCCCCTGAGGGAAATCCAACCATCGGGGTCAATGCATATCCCACTGGAGGTGCAGGAACTTGCTTTTCAACTCAGGTATGTGGATCCTTGGAAATGTGGATTTCCTGGGCAAAGCATATTTCTCTGAATGAGTGAATGTCTCAGCAACTTCACAGGTTCAGTCTGTTACAATGTATAGGGACTGGAAAGGTGTGATGGATGACAGGATCTATGAACACATGGATAATATTAGCTCAGAGGTAGTAATCCTATTCAGTTTTTAAACGTCCAGAAGTTATGTGTGCAAAATTCCTCTCAACATTCTTTTCAGTGAGAGTATATGCAGAAAGTACTGTCCTTTGAACTCTCAGTTCTTCTTTTCTTAGCAAAATGCTGCTACCCTGGTTTTGATCCCACTCAATAAATGCCAACTTGTTTCCCAGTTCTCTGTTGACATGAGAGCAAAAGAGAGGAAAGCTACAGTATGCAGAGTGGAAGGGGCCGGCATGCGGGAGTTAGGATTGGAAGGGGGTGGACTTCTCTGGCTCATGTAGGAGAATGTAGGTCTTTTCTCTTTCCAGAGCTTGCTGCATGCCCTTGGGCAACATGTGTTTCCATTAATCCCTTGAATGTCATTCTAGCTATGCTTCACAAACTGCCTGTAGTCATAGAAGGGCTGATATCACAATGACAATAGGGGTGCCATGGCAATGGGAATCTCATCAAGTTCTGGTACTGTGGATGACCTTCAAGAAAATCTCATGGGCTGCAGTTGAGTCTCAGTGTAGAGCACTTTCTAGTATGTGTGAGGAATTGGGTTTAATTTTCAGCACCACATATTAGTAATAAAATAAAGGTTGAAAAAACTAAAAAAAAATAATGATTAAAAAAATATAACCTCATGCCCAGTTGTGCTGGGAAGAGGGAAGATGGAGCAAGTGAGTCACAGGAGTGTTTTGTGGGCCACAAATGCAATCCTAACCTCTTAACTGAGTAGAAGAGGCATCAGGGTGTTCGTGGGCGTGTCCCCTTGGACTTTGTGACATCAGACTCTATCCAATATAAGGGACCCTGCTGAAACCTGACACGTTGCCATATCATCCATGGACACCAAGGGGTCCATGTGGGTGGGGTGATATGGTCATGGAGCTGCAGCATGTATTATGATTTCCTTTGAATGGAGACCTCCTGCAGGCAATAAGTCCCCACCAGGAATAGTGGACCAGGGGATAAGCAGGGGTACCCGTGGACAGGTGGGTCACCAAGCGTAACAAAGGCCACAGGGGCATGGCCCTATGATGACACTCCTCTGGTCTGTACTCACTCAGTAAATTGTTGAGCTGGGAAACTGGACTAGGGCATTAGCTGCCACTTGCATGGATAGTCAATGACATTTCAGAGAATAGGAGCATGTTGGCCAGCCCAGAGTGTTAGGTGAAGCTTGAACTGGGAAACAACACACCAACCCTGGTGTGATGCTACACCTTTCAATGAATGACCCAACAGGAGACAACTGGAGCTTGGGATTTAGGACTTCTGAGTACAAGTGAGGAGTGGCTGAGCTCCCCAATGTGGAGATGAGAGAGTACATCACTAAACTTTTAGGATGAAATCTAGGAAGTTGCTGGCAAACTAGGAGAGAAGATCTATGCTCAATTCCCTGGCCAGGCTCCATCACCTCTGTTGTTGCCTTACAATAATAATGCACTCAGAAATTGTCCATCTATGATTCTCTAAGGTGCCCTTTAATTCACACTTTAATGCAGAAACACTTTCACAATGTGTCTTCATTTAAGGTATAATTCTTTTGACCACCCTTTGCCTGTCTCAACAATGACCTTCTGCACATATACAAGAAAACTTTATCCAGTGGCTTGAAGATGCCAACTACAGGTCAGTGTCACACACCCTAGAACAATGATCCACAAAGAACTTGAAATTGAGGGATGAATCAAGTGCCTGATGAGGGCAGAATGAGCAAAGTTTTACAGGGCATCACGAAAATTGAGCATGCATCTGTCTGAAAGGGAGGAATGATAGAAAGGCTTAATGTTGAATATTCAAACAGGGAGGGGTAAGGATATTTCTCCTTCAATAAATGCAGAAGTGTGTTGGAGAGGAAACCAATTTCCATGAAGGGACTCTAAAAGAGATTATCCTTGTGAGTGTTCTCCTCAAACATTCCAGGAATATTCCTCAGCTGGAAAGTGCTTTTCAAATACAGCATGAAGTAGGGGCCAGATCCATCTGTAAGCAAGGATAGTTACTGATCACAAGTGAAATTGCTGAGTGCCTAAAACCCTCCCATATTGATGACTCTATTCTGAAACTTACAAGGGATACCTCATTAAGCATATGCAGATTTACCTGTCCTGATATGTGACCTGGTATGAAAGGCCTTCCTTCATCACAGCAGGAACACTCAAGTACTTCAATTTACACGAGGACAAATTTGCATATGGACCACTCAATGATGCCTCTGGAAAAAAAGCTTGCAGAAAAACACCACTAATCTAAACAAACACATCTCTGTTATGATGTAAAATTGAAGAC
The DNA here is from genome assembly GCA_020662805.1 of Glaucomys volans. Classification (NCBI taxonomy): domain Eukaryota; kingdom Metazoa; phylum Chordata; class Mammalia; order Rodentia; family Sciuridae; genus Glaucomys; species Glaucomys volans. Next base: position 1,509 of record JAJEJO010059655.1, on the reverse strand, counting down.
TCCACACTTGTGAAATCCTAACTTGAAAAAGAGAGAAATCATGGAATTATGAAAGGTGTCATACTACATATGTTGTGAAAAAAGAGATCCTAAAGCATTTCAAAATTTCAAGTCCTTATTTGTAGGAATTACAGGCATCCACAAAAATCATGCCATGTAACTAATATGTCTCATTTCATTTCTTCAATAGGATTATTAGAAATAGGCTTTCTTGGGTCAGCCCTGCACTAACATCAGAATCAAATCATTCTCAATTACTTGACAAAAATCAGAACATATCATCCTTCACCCATCTCTACACAGCATCTCTTAAGACATCTCTCACTTAACATAAGTCTGAAAAAATGCTTCATTGTAATGAGTATGGATATCGAGTGATACAGGGAAGCCAGGCTTTCCATAACCCATGTGGCTCCTGAAACTTATCAGTGGAAGTTCCCTTATGCATTCAGTGCCATTTCCTACAAGTCATTCATAAATAATGTCTCTAATCCTGCAACACCCAAAAAAAGTACTCCCAGGGCCACATGCAGCTGTGCTTTGTCTACACTTCTCGGTTCTCTGCAATGCCCACCACTATTCACCGCAGTCCTTGACACGGTTCCACTGGGAATACTGAAGATTCTTGCATGGTCTAATCTTCAGGGAAATGTGAATGAGGCATGATCTTTCTTGTCTTTGTATTATTATTGTTAATGGTGTAATATTTGGATGATTGCATGTAAAAATATCAGTACAAAATCAGACATTAAGTGATTTGGAACATAAAAATAACAGTGCTCAAGCCTTAATTGATTTCATATGTAATATTATTTTAAGTAAAGAAAGAATGTTATGGGTCAGATCAGCAAAAGTTATTGTTCATCCTTAGAGTTATCACTGTTGCTCTCAGTTAGCCTAACACAGCCAGAATGCCTGGCAGCTTTAGCCCAAACCAGGATATGCCCCCCTCTTCATGAAATAGTTTTCTCAGTTCAGGGAAAACAGTGGATTCCTTATAAGATTAATAAGAAACTGTAACATTCCCCTAGATATTAATCCTTAAACCCTTAGATTTAGACTTCCCTCTCCTTTTGACAGGAGCTATAAAGTACTGTTCTTCTTAGGTGCCACTTAAATATTATAAAAAAGAAAGTTCCATTTTATATACAGTAGATGGATTAAAAGGCGAGATGCTTCATATTTGCTGCCCAGAGAAATGTCAAAAACTCCGTTGATCCATCTGGCTGTTTGTTATCCTTGACACAACTTTAAGCCATTACATGTCAAAACCTATATAGCTTAAGAGGATGGCCTCAACTCTTACCATTCCTAGTAAGATGAAAACCAGATCCAGTAAATGGTTTAGTGATGATTTGTTTAGAAATGTAGAACTTGATTTGTTTTGATTATACCTATGCCCATCACATTCCCTTAGATCCTGTACCTCCTTCCCCTCTAAATAACCTCAAGTAATTGTACTCAGGCAGATTGAATAGGGATCTTGTGTGAAACAGTATATTCAGACCT
>JAJEJO010059654.1:0-12994 GCA_020662805.1 Glaucomys volans | reverse complement strand
CCTGACAGGCGGCCATTCTGTCCATGTCTATGAGGAGGGGTCATTGTATACACTTGGTCACAGGAATCATCTTGATTTCCTGAGAATAGTGACCCTTCTCCAGGAAATTTGTCCAAACAAGGGGGAGTAGACCAGTGAGTGTTGCTGGAGTGCCCGAGGTTGCATGGGCCACCAAGCCTAGCAGAGTCCAAGGGGCATGGATCTATGAAGACTCTAATCCATGTCTACAATCTCCTGATACATTTCTTAGTCAGGAAATTGCCTTATGGCCTTAGCAACCACTCACAGTGATGGCCAATAGATGACATTTCAAATCAGAGGAGAATGTGGGGGGCTCAGAGGATTAGGTGATGTTTGAACTGGAAAACATCACACCAACTCTGGTATGATGCCAAACATTTCCATGAATTCCCCAGGAGTAGACAGTTAGAACCTGGGGCTTAGGAGTTCTGAGTAGAAGTAAGGAGATGCTGAACCTCCCAAAGTCGAGAGGAGGGAGCTAATCACTAGTTATGATGGAGGCCAGAAGGTTGCTGGCAATCAAGGAGAAATACTCTATGCTCAAACCATCAGTCAGGCCCCATAAGCTATTCTGTTGCCTTACATATAACATGCACTCAGAAATTGACTTGCTATGATTTTCCAAGAAGCCCATTCATTCATTGATGCAGAAATACCTTAACAATGTGTCTTCACTTAAAGTGTAATTCTCTTGAACTGCCTATCTCCTCTCTGAGAAAAGGCCCACTGGCATATATACAAGGACCTCTTAACCATCATCTGGTAGATCCAGACTACAAGTCAGTGTTAAAGACCCTGGTACAACCATCCTCCTAGATGATGAATCTAAGGGATGAAACAAGTGCCTGATGAGGACAGAATGAACCTGGACCTCAAATGATATAGGGAAAGCAAGTTTAAATTAACCCTGTGATTACTGAGTGACATCAGCAGAAGTGAATTTATGTATTGAGGGCCAAATTTTTCAAGTCTTTGAAAAATGATTTCTGCAAAAATACAAAGCACAAAAACTGAGCACATCGAGTGCCACTGCCCCTGTGTTTTGTCTACATCTCTGTTCTCAAATTGATAGTGTGTTGTGTTGGAAATCATTGATGTGTAGACGTCCAATTCTTTGACATAGAGACTGGAATTCATCCCAGAATGCTTCTCCTTCAGAAACACTAGTGATGGTGATATTTTGAATGTCCCTTCTCGATGAAAGGAAACGATGAATTCCCACTATGTGCTAAAATTAAAAATCAAAATGCAAAATTGGAAAAGAATCAATTTGAGGCACTGGTGAGCATTTTCATATTGTAGAACTTGCTGATTCAATACATGTCCCAGCATATTCATTAGACCACTACAACCTATACGTTTCTCAAAGATGTCTCATTTTCAGCAATACTGCCTCTTAATAATTCCAGGTAATGGAAGAAGCACTTTTGGCAGACACACAGATCCTTGCTGAATGCTCACTTTAGAATGGGCTTCCAATTAAATTTCATTCATATCCCACAGTTTTGTGCTAACTTGATTTGTCAGAGGAGTAAATGTTGTATCTGTGGAGGGGGGGCAAGAATTGAAGAGGTCCTTGAAGGCAGATGACTGCATGTTCTGGAGACCTAACCAAGGCATATGCTCTGCAGAAAAACCACCCTATGGCAGATCCAATAATTTTTACCAACTTCTGTAGATTGCCTTTGAGAACAATCCAGCCAGCATACATTGTTGCAGGTCATATCCCAATGTCTAGGGATTAAAGAGAGAAAGATTTATTCCAGTCCCTTTTGCTGAATAAGAGTGTTGTAGCTGCTCAATGAGCAGACAATTATTCCAGGGAAGGAGGGAGTCATGTGGTAGTAAGAAATGTAGACATGTGTAGGAAATATTTTATCCTGTGATCTTTGGGAACAGTGATATTGAGGCAGTCTACCACCTCTGAACACCAAACCCTCATAATGCCAAACTGCTCACACCTGTCTCATTGTTTTTATTCCTCCCAGAATTTTCCTTGAGGAAAATCTAAAAATGGGGTTGATTCATACCCCAGACGAGGTCATGGATCTTGCTTTTCACCTCAGGTATGTGGGTGCTTGGTAAAGTTGGATTTACTGGGGAAAGTCTGTTTCTCTGAATATGAGAATATCTCAGCAACTTCATGATGGACAGTGTGTAAATATGTGTAGGGAATGGGGAGAGGTGATGGATTACAGGATCTAGCAATCCATGAATAATTGATGCTCAGAGGTAAATATTCCCCATTCACTTTTCAAAATTCCAGTAGTTATGTGTGCAGAAATTTTTCTCAACATTCTGTGCAGTGCGATTATTTGCAGACAGTCCTGTACATTGAACTGTCAGTCCATCATTTCACCACAATATGCTTCTACCCTGGTTTTGATCCTACTCAAGAAATGCCTAATTTGTTTAACAGTGCTCCTGGGACATGACAGCAAAACAGAGGAGAGCTACAATATGTAGAGCGGAAGGGACTGGCATTGGGAATTTGGTTTACAAGAGGGTAGAATATTCTGGCTAATGTTTGCTTTTCCTTTCCCAATGGATTGTTGCTGGGCCTTGGGCAACTTGGTTTTCCATAAATGACTTGCTTGTCACCCAATCTTTGCTGCACATACCACCTGCAGTCACAGAAAAGCCTTATGACAGCACAATGGCTTCATGGTTGCCATGGTCACAGGAATCTTTTCATGTCCTGGCCATTTTGGAAGAACCCTCAAGAGATTGGCTGGCCCAGCTGTGATGCTAAGAGGGAAGAAGAAACAGGTAAGATCCAGGGGTCTTATGTTTGCCAGAAAAGCAATATTAAGACCTTAGACCAGAGAAAGGGGAATCAACCTGTGTTGTGGGTGGAGTCCCTCTGGCTTTGGGACATCTGACTCCATCCAAGATAAAGGACACAGCTGAAATCTGATAGGCTGCATTGCCTTCCATGTCTATGAGAGACAGTTGTGCTCACTTGACTGCAGGAGTCATCATGATATCCTGAGAATGGGAACCTGCTGCAGTCAATTGGTCCCCACCAAGGTTAGTGTGCTAGGGAGTAATGAGTAATGCAGGGGTGCCCAAGAATGTGTGAGTCCCCAAGCATAACAGAGATCACAGGAGCTTGGCCCTACAAAGAACCTCATCCTGGTCTGGACTCTCCAGGAATATTGCTGTGTTGGGAAACTGCCCTAGGGCCTTAGCAGTCACTCAAAATAATGGCCAATGTATGACATTATACAGCAAAGAATCATGCAGGGCAGCTCAGTGGGTTAGGTGAAATTCGAATTGAAAAGCATCACATCAACTCTGGTGTGATTCCAAACCTTCCACCAATGCCCCAATAAGAGAGAGTTGGAATGTGAGATTTAGGAATCCTATGAAGATGTAAGGGGATGCTGATCTCCCCAATATCAAGGGGTGGGAGTTAATCACTAATCAATTAGGAAGGATGGTAGCAGGTTGCAGGCAATGGAGGAGTGATATTCTATGCTCATACCATTGGCCAGGCCCCAAAATATCTTCTGATGCCTTATAATTATGGTGTACTCAGAAATTCTCTTGCATTGATTTTCCATGGGAATCTTACTCGCATGCTTCAATGCAGAAACTCTTTCACACTGTTTCTTCACTTAAGGTGTAATACCCTAGAAATGCCTATTGGCTGTCTGAACCAAGGCCCTCTGGCACATTTCCAAGGAGCAGCTGGTAGATGCAGACTACATGTCAGCATCACAGAACGTGGTACAACCATCCTGCAAGATTGTGAAACTGAGGGATGAAACAAGCGCCTGATGCAGACAGGATGAACATGGGCCTTGATTGATACAGGGAAAACAGGCTTTACATAAGCCCTGTGGCTTCTGAGTGGCATCAGTGGAAGTTAATTCATGTATTCAGTGCCAATTCATGTAAGTCTTTAATAAATGATATCTGTAAAAATGCAAAACATGAAAAACAGGGTAAATCAAGGGCCATGTACCCTTGTGTTTTGTCTACATCTCTCTGTTTCCAAGTTGATTAATGGGGTAGTTTTGGATAAGACTGAGATGTAGAAGTTCACTTCTTTGGCAATGAAACTCGATATTGACCCAGAAAGCCTCTCCTTCACAAACCCTAGTGCAGTTGATATTTTGAATGCCCTTTCTTGCTGAAAGACAACAATGACGTCCCAATGTGCACTAAACCTGAACTTCAAAATGCAAAAATGACAAGAATCAACTTTAGACCTCGGTATGAGTTATCATATTATAGAAAATGCTGGTTCATTACACTTGCCAGTATATTAATGAGTCTGCTATATCCTCTACATTCCTTGGAGTTGTTTTATATTATGGACTACTGCCTCATAAGAAATCCAGGTATCTGGGGAAGCATGTTTGGCTGGCCCACAGATGCTTCCTGAGTACTGTGTTTAGAATGTGCTTCCAATTATATCTGATACATATCCTGCCAATTTCTGTTAACTTGATTGATCAGAGGAGGAAATGATGAGTCCCTGGAGGATTGACTTAAACTGAGGACGTTCTTTATGTTAAAGAACTGCATGTTATGCAGACCTGAGTATGGGATATGCTTTGCATAAGAACCACTCCAAGGCAGATACAAATAATTTATGTCAAATTCTGTAGATAGCTTTTGAGAAAAAATCCAGCCATCTCCATGCTTGCAGATCAAATCCCAATGTCTAGAGACTAATGTGGTTAGAGAGATTTATTCCTGTTCCTTTAAGCAATAAGAGTTGTAGCTGCTCAACAAGGAGACAATCATCTGAGGGAAGCAGGGAGGCAGTTGGCAGCAGAAGAAATAGGCATTTGAAGGATATATTTTATCCTCTGATTTTTGGGACCACAGAAAATGAGGTAATCTTTCATCTCTGAAAACAAAACCCTTATGATCCCAAACTGCTCACACCTTTCTCATTACTCCCTGGTTTTTCCTTGAGTGAAATCTAACCAGCAGAGTCAATGCATATCCCAGTAGAGGTGCTGGACCTTGGTTTTCATCTCAGGTTTGTGGGTGCTTGGAAATGCGGATTTCCTTGGCAAAATCTGTTTCTTTGAATGAGGGAATGTCTCAATGTCATCAGGAGGCATAGTATGTAACTATGTACAGGGAATGGGAAGAGGTCAGGGATCACAGGATCTATGAACCCATGAATAATTTTAGCTCAGAGTAAATAATCCCCATTTAGTTTTAAACATCCAGAAATTTCTTTCAACATTCTTTGCAGTGAGAATATTTGCAGAAAGTCCTGATCATTGAGCTGTTAGTCCTTCATTTCTCAGCAAAATGCTGCTATCCTGGTTTTGGCCCCACTCAAGAAATACCTAATGTGTTTAGCAGTGCTCTGTTGACATGAGAGTGAAAGAGAGGAGAGCTACATATGTAGAGTGGAAGAAGCTGGCATGGGGGAGGTTGGACTGGAAGGGGGTGGAATTTTCTGGCTCATGTAGGAGAATGCAGGATATTTTGTTTTCCAGGGCTTGTTGCAGGGCCTTGGGCAACTTGGGTTTCCATGAATGGCTTGGCTGTCATCCTAACTGTGCTGCACATACTGCCTGATATCAGAGAAAGACTGAAAAGAGCACAATGTAACAGGGTTGCTATGACAATGGGAATCTCTTCAGGTTCTGGTACTGCAGAAGAAACTTCAAAAAAGCACATGGACTGGGGTTGATTCTCAGTGGTAGAGCAATTTCCTAGCATATTTGAGGCATTGGGTTCAATTCTCAGTACCCCATATAAATAATAAAATACGTTGAACAAGAACTAAAAAAAAAAAAAAAAACAAAACTTAAAAAAAAAAAAAAAAGAAACGGAAAGCTCATGCCCAGGTGTCCTGTAAAGAGGGAAGAAGAAGCAGGCCAGTCCAGGGGTATTTTTTGGGCCAAAAATGCAATCCTAATCTCTTAACTGAGAAGAGGCATCAGGGTGCTCATGGTTGTGTCCCCTTGGGCTTTGTGTCCCATGTCAACCAAGATGAGGGACCATGCTGAAACCTGACAGACTGCCATATTGCTCATATACATAAGGGGGAAATGTGCTCACTGGGCAGCAACAGGCTTTATGATTTCCTTTGAATGGGGCTCCCCACAGGCAATTTTTCGCCACCAGGAGTAGTCGACGAGGGTGAGAAGCAGGGGTGTCTGTGGGCAGGTGAGCTACCAAGTATAGCACAGACCCCAGGGGCATGGCCCTACAATGATCCCCCTACTGATCTGAACTCACTCAGTAGATTGCTTAGTCAGAAAACTGGACTAGGACATTAGCAGACACTCACAGTGATGGCCAATAACATTTCAGAGAAGAGGAGCATGTCAGGCAACTCTGTGGGTTAGGTGAAGTTTGAACTGGGAAACAACACACCAACTCTGGTGTGATGCTACATCTTTCCACAAATGCTCCAACAGGAGACAGCTGGAATCAGGGATTAAGAACTTCTAAGTACCAGTGAGTAGAGGCTGAGCTCCCCAATGTGGAGAGGAGGGAGTTCATCATGAAATATTTGGAAGGAGACTAGCAAATTTCTGGCAATCTAAAAGAAACATTCTATGCTCAATCCATTGTTCAGTCCCCACTACCTCCACTGTTTTCCTACAATTACAGTGCACTCAGGAATTGCCTATGTAATGATTTTCCAAGGGGTCATTTAACTCAACCTTTGATGAAGAAACATTTTCTCAGTCTGTCTTCATTTAAGGTGTAATTGTCTTATTCTCCCTATCTCTGGTCTGAACAAAGAACTCTGCACATTTTTAAGGAAAACCTTACAAGATGCTTGATGATGCTGACTCCAGGCCAGTGCCATAGACCCTGGAACAATGATCCTCTAAATATGTAAAACTGAGTGATGAAACAAGTGCTTCATGAGGGCAGGAAGGTCACATTGTTAAAGGACATCACAGGAAACTTGAACATGCATCCGTCTGAAAGGGAGGAATGGTAGAAAGGCTTGATGTTGAATATTCATACATGGAGGAAGAAGGATATTTCTTGTGCACTAAATGCTGAAAGGTGTTGGAGAGGAAGCCAACATCTGTGAAGGGACTCTCAAAGAGGTTGTGCTTGTGAGTGGTCTCCCCAAAAATTCCAGGAATTTTCTTCAGCTGCAAGGTGCTATGCAAATACATCAAGACATAGGGGGCATATCGTTACATAGCAAGGATAGTTACTGATCACAAGTGCAATTGCTGAGGCCTAAAGGCCATATCCCATTGCTGACTCTACACTGAAACTTAAAAGGGATACTTCATTAAGCATAAGCAGATTAGTTTTCCTGGCATATGACCTGGGAGAAATGGCCTACCTACTCCACAGCAAGTACACCCAAGCACTTCAATTTTCACAACTACAGATTTGCATATGGGCCACAGAATGATGCCTCAGGAAGCAAAGAATGAGTCACAACATCACAAATCTAAACAAAAACATTTGTGTTGAGATGCATCACTGAAGACACAATATATGTGAAATCCTAATGTGAAAACAAAGAAAGCAATGGAAGCATAGCAGGTGTGATAGAACTTAGGGTACAGGAAACAGAGATCCTACAGCATTTCAACATTCCATGTCCTTACTTGTAGGAAGTGCAGGCATCCACACCATTCAAGCCATGTAACTTATGTCTCTGCAATCATTTCTTCAATAGGATTATTTTTAAAAGGCTTTCTTTGGTATTCCCTGCACTAACATCAGAATTAAATCATTTTCATTTCCTTGTTAGAAAATCAGAACATTCCAACCCTCATCCATTCCTGCAGAGCATCTCTTAAGACATCCCTTAAAGTTGTCAAAAGTCTGAGAAAATGTTTAGTTAGGAATGAACCTGTATCTCGAGTGATACAGGGAATCCAGTGATACAGGGAATTCCATAGCCCTGCAACTGCTGAATGTTACCAGTGAAAGTTAACTTATGCATCCAATGCCAATTCATAGAATTCTTTAATAAATGATGTCTAAAAACATGCAAAGCACAAAAATTGTGTACATCCAGGACCAATTGCAGCTGAGTTTGGTCTACATCTCTTGGTTTTCATGTTGATATTGTGGTTGTGTTCGACAATGTTTAGGTGTAAAAGCCAACTTCGTTTGAAGAGGGACTGCAGTGTGCCACAGAATGCTTCTTCTTTGCAAACACTGGTGCTGGTGTTATTTGGAATGTCATTACCTGCTGAAAGGCAACAAAGAAGTTTCAATGTTTTCAATCTGAACTTCAAATCAGAAAATGGACAAGAATCCATATTAGGCCCTGTTGAGCAATTTTCTGTTGTAGAATATGCTGATGCAGTACACTTGCCAGCATATTTTTGGGGCAGTAACAACTGCTGTGTTCCTGAGAGTTGTCTCATCTTCAGGAATACCAATTCTTAAGAAATCTAGGTCTTTGGGGGAAGCACTTTTTCCACCACAGATGCTTGTTGAATACTCTCCTGAGAATGGGCTTCCAATCAATTCTTAGAGCTACTCAAAAATTTCATGTTCACGTCATTGATTAGGGGAGGAAATGTTCAGACACTGATGGGTTAGCATGGTCTGAAGAGGCTTTTACACAGATGACTGCATGATCCTCAGATCTGACTAAGCTTTGCAGAAAAACCACCACAAGCCAGATCCAAGTAAATTCTCTCAAAACCTGCAGAACACTTTTGAGAAGAATCCAGGCAGCATCCATTGTTGCAGGTCAAATACCAATGTCCATGGAGTTAGGAGGAGAGAAAGAGCTATCTCTGTCCCTTTAAGGAACAACAGTGTTTTAGCTCTTCCACACGCAGACAATTATCAGAGGAAACCACGGAGGCACATGGAAGTAGAAGAAGTACGCATTTGTAGAAAATATTATATGCTCTGGACTTTGGGACCACAGGAACGTGAAATCTTTCACAGCAGAACACAAAACCTTACAATTCCAAATGCTCAAATCTCTCTCATTCCTTCCAGGATTTCCCCTGAGGGAAATCCAACCATCGGGGTCAATGCATATCCCACTGGAGGTGCAGGAACTTGCTTTTCAACTCAGGTATGTGGATCCTTGGAAATGTGGATTTCCTGGGCAAAGCATATTTCTCTGAATGAGTGAATGTCTCAGCAACTTCACAGGTTCAGTCTGTTACAATGTATAGGGACTGGAAAGGTGTGATGGATGACAGGATCTATGAACACATGGATAATATTAGCTCAGAGGTAGTAATCCTATTCAGTTTTTAAACGTCCAGAAGTTATGTGTGCAAAATTCCTCTCAACATCCTTTTCAGTGAGAGTATATGCAGAAAGTACTGTCCTTTGAACTCTCAGTTCTTCTTTTCTTAGCAAAATGCTGCTACCCTGGTTTTGATCCCACTCAATAAATGCCTAACTTGTTTCCCAGTTCTCTGTTGACATGAGAGCAAAAGAGAGGAAAGCTACAGTATGCAGAGTGGAAGGGGCCGGCATGCGGGAGTTAGGATTGGAAGGGGGTGGACTTCTCTGGCTCATGTAGGAGAATGTAGGTCTTTTCTCTTTCCAGAGCTTGCTGCATGCCCTTGGGCAACATGTGTTTCCATTAATCCCTTGAATGTCATTCTAGCTATGCTTCACAAACTGCCTGTAGTCATAGAAGGGCTGATATCACAATGACAATAGGGGTGCCATGGCAATGGGAATCTCATCAAGTTCTGGTACTGTGGATGACCTTCAAGAAAATCTCATGGGCTGCAGTTGAGTCTCAGTGTAGAGCACTTTCTAGTATGTGTGAGGAATTGGGTTTAATTTTCAGCACCACATATTAGTAATAAAATAAAGGTTGAAAAAACTAAAAAAAAATAATGATTAAAAAAATATAACCTCATGCCCAGTTGTGCTGGGAAGAGGGAAGATGGAGCAAGTGAGTCACAGGAGTGTTTTGTGGGCCACAAATGCAATCCTAACCTCTTAACTGAGTAGAAGAGGCATCAGGGTGTTCGTGGGCGTGTCCCCTTGGGCTTTGTGACATCAGACTCTATCCAATATAAGGGACCCTGCTGAAACCTGACACGTTGCCATATCATCCATGGACACCAGGGGGTCCATGTGGGGGGGTGATATGGTCATGGAGCTGCAGCATGTATTATGATTTCCTTTGAATGGAGACCTCCTGCAGGCAATTAGTCCCCACCAGGAGTAGTGGACCAGGGGAGAAGCAGGGGTACCCGTGGACAGGTGGGTCACCAAGCGTAACAAAGGCCACAGGGGCATGGCCCTATGATGACACTCCTCTGGTCTGTACTCACTCAGTAAATTGTTGAGCTGGGAAACTGGACTAGGGCATTAGCTGCCACTTGCATGGATAGTCAATGACATTTCAGAGAAGAGGAGCATGTTGGCCAGCCCAGAGTGTTAGGTGAAGCTTGAACTGGGAAACAACACACCAACCCTGGTGTGATGCTACACCTTTCAATGAATGACCCAACAGGAGACAACTGGAACTTGGGATTTAGGACTTCTGAGTATAAGTGAGGAGTGGCTGAGCTCCCCAATGTGGAGATGAGAGAGTAGATCACTAAACTTTTAGGATGAAATCTAGGAAGTTGCTGGCAAACTAGGAGAGAAGATCTATGCTCAATTCCCTGGCCAGGCTCCATCACCTCTGTTGTTGCCTTACAATAATAATGCACTCAGAAATTGTCCATCTATGATTCTCTAAGGTGCCCTTTAATTCACACTTTAATGCAGAAACACTTTCACAATGTGTCTTCATTTAAGGTATAATCCTTTGACCACCCTTTGCCTGTCTCAACAATGACCTTCTGCACATATACAAGAAAACTTTATCCAGTGGCTTGAAGATGCCAACTACAGGTCAGTGTCACACACCCTAGAACAATGATCCACAAAGAACTTGAAATTGTGGGATGAATCAAGTGCCTGATGAGGGCAGAATGAGCAAAGTTTTACAGGGCATCACAAAAATTGAGCATGCATCTGTCTGAAAGGGAGGAATGATAGAAAGGCTTAATGTTGAATATTCAAACAGGGAGGGGTAAGGATATTTCTCCTGCAATAAATGCAGAAGTGTGTTGGAGAGGAAACCAATTTCCATGAAGGGACTCTAAAAGAGATTATCCTTGTGAGTGTTCTCCTCAAACATTCCAGGAATACTCCTCAGCTGGAAAGTGCTTTTCAAATACAGCATGAAGTAGGGGCCAGATCCATCTGTAAGCAAGGATAGTTACTGATCACAAGTGAAATTGCTGAGTGCCTAAAACCCTACCATATTGATGACTCTATTCTGAAACTTACAAGGGATACCTCATTAAGCATATGCAGATTTACCTGTCCTGATATGTGACCTGGTATGAAAGGCCTTCCTTCATCACAGCAGGAACACTCAAGTACTTCAATTTACACAAGGACAAATTTGCATATGGACCACTCAATGATGCCTCTGGAAAAAAAGCTTGCAGAAAAACACCACTAATCTAAACAAACACATCTCTGTTATAATGTAAAATTGAAGACTCCACACTTGTGAAATCCTAACTTGAAAAAGAGAGAAATCATGGAATTATGAAAGGTGTCATACTACATATGTTGTGAAAAAAAGAGATCCTAAAGCATTTCAAAATTTCAAGTCCTTATTTGTAGGAATTACAGGTATCCACAAAAATCATGCCATGTAACTAATATGTCTCATTTCATTTCTTCAATAGGATTATTAGAAATAGGCTTTCTTGGGTCAGCCCTGCACTAACATCAGAATCAAATCATTCTCAATTACTTGACAAAAATCAGAACATATCATCCTTCACCCATCTCTACACAGCATCTCTTAAGACATCTCTCACTTAACATAAGTCTGAAAAAATGCTTCATTGTAATGAGTATGGATATCGAGTGATACAGGGAAGCCAGGCTTTCCATAACCCATGTGGCTCCTGAAACTTATCAGTGGAAGTTCCCTTATGCATTCAGTGCCATTTCCTACAAGTCATTCATAAATAATGTCTCTAATCCTGCAACACCCAAAAAAAGTACTCCCAGGGCCACATGCAGCTGTGCTTTGTCTACACTTCTCGGTACTCTGCAATGCCCACCACTATTCACCGCAGTGCTTGACACGGTTGCACTGGGAATACTGAAGATTCTTGCATGGTCTAATCTTCAGGGAAATGTGAATGAGGCATGATCTTTTTTGTCTTCGTATTATTATTGTTAATGGTGTAATATTTGGATGATTGCATGTAAAAATATCAGTACAAAATCAGACATTAAGTGATTTGGAACATAAAAATAACAGTGATCAAGCCTTAATTGATTTCATATGTAATATTATTTTAAGTAAAGAAAGAATGTTATGAGTCAGATCAGCAAAAGTTATTGTTCATCCTTAGAGTTATCACTGTTGCTCTCAGTTAGCCTAACACAGCCAGAATGCCTGGCAGCTTTAGCCCAAACCAGGATATGCCCCCCTCTTCATGAAATAGTTTTCTCAGTTCAGGGAAAACAGTGGATTCCTTATAAGATTAATAAGAAACTGTAACATTCCCCTAGATATTAATCCTTAAACCCTTAGATTTAGACTTCCCTCTCCTTTTGACAGGAGCTATAAAGTACTGTTCTTCTTAGGTGCCACTTAAATATTATAAAAAAGAAAGTTCCATTTTATATACAGTAGATGGATTAAAAGGCAAGATGCTTCATATTTGCCTCCCAGAGATATGTCAAAAACTCCGTTGATCCATCTGGCTGTTTGTTATCCTTGACACAACTTTAAGCCATTACATGTCAAAACCTATATAGCTTAAGAGGATGGCCTCAACTCTTACCATTCCTAGTAAGATGAAAACCAGATCCAGTAAATGGTTTAGTGATGATTTGTTTAGAAATGTAGAATTTGATTTGTTTTGATTATACCTATGCCCATCACATTCCCTTAGATCCTGTACCTCCTTCCCCTCTAAATAACCTCAAGTAATTGTACTCGGGCAGATTGAATAGGGATCTTGTGTGAAACAGTATATTCAGACCT
>JAJEJO010059653.1:10873-21030 GCA_020662805.1 Glaucomys volans | reverse complement strand
ATCCACTACCTCTATTATCTTTTTTAAAAAGTTTTGAAAGAATAGAAGATAACTTCAATATCAACTAACCCCATGTATTTTAGACACAAATAAGCTAAGACCAATGGAGACAAACTGTTGGGTGAACATCATACTAATAGTAAGTTGGACAAGAGGAAATATGTTGATGATGACGTAGCTCATACACAACATTTTATAGTCCACCAAACTCTTTCACTTAACATATTTCGATAATGTGGAAGAAAGTGAACAAGTCAAAAGAGCTAAACTGAAGTATGTTTCGGTTGCTTCCTGACTGTGTAGTTTAGGACTCTCACTTTCCCTTTAACATCTACAGGATGAACAGAATGGATTACCAATGCTCCTCCCAGTTCTAACATCCACATTTCCATAATTTCATGTTGGTTCATCAAACAGAAACTTCCTCTATAAGGACCTAAAGCTATAGTTCTCTGAAGGCTTTCAGGGTACTCTATAGCCTACTCTTAATCACAAACCATTTATCACTTAAATCCATCAATTACAAATATTTGCTGATGGTTAATTTTATGTCTCAATATAAGTGGGTCATGGGGTGCCCAGGTATTTGGTTAAACATGATTCTGGTTAACACCAATACTTCTCAAATTATTCTATGAAATAGAAAAGAAGGGAACCCTTCCAAATTCATTCTATGAAGCTAGTATCATCCTGATAACAAAATCAAAAAATGACACATCACAAAAAGAAAACTTTAGATCAACATCCCTGATGAACATAGATGCAAAAGTTCTCAATAAAATTCTGGTAAATTGCATAGAAAAATATATTTTAAAGATAATACACCACGATCAAGTGGGGTTCATCTCTTGAATGAAAAGTTGGTTCAACATATGGAAATCAATAAACATAATTTATCACGTCAATATACTTAAAAGACAAGAATCACACGATTATCTCAATGGATGCAGAAAAAGCATTTGACAAAATACGCAAGGAAAACTAGGGATAGTAGGAACAAAGTTCAATATAAAAATTATCTATGCTAAACCCAAAGCCAACATCATTCTAAATGGAGAAAAATTGAAAGCATTCCCTTAAGAACTGGATCAAGAAAAGGATGCCCTTTTTCTCCACTTCTATTCAACATCATTCTTGAAACTCTAGCCAGAGCAATTAGACAGAAGAAAGAAATTAAAAGGACACGAATAGGAAAAGAAGAACTCAAACTGTCACTATTTGCCAATGACATTATTCTATGTTTAGAGGATCCAAAGAATTCCACCAGAAAACTTCTAGAACATATGAATTCAGCAAAGTAGCAGGATATAAAAGTAACACCCATAAATCAAATGTGTTCCTATACATCAGTGATGAATCCATTGAAAGAGAAATTAGGAAAACTGCCCCATTCACAATAGCCTCAAAAAATTAAAATATTTGGGAATACTAAAGAAAGAAATTGAAGAAGATCTTAGAAGACAGAAAGATCTCCCATGTTCTTGGATAAGCAGAATTAACAATGTCAAAATGGCCATACTACCAAAAGTGTTATACAAATTTAATGCAATTCATATTAAAATCCCAATGACATTCTTCATAGAAATAGAACAAGAAATCATGAAATTAATTAGGAAAAATAAGAGACTTAGAAGAGCCAAAGCAATCCTTGGCAAGAAGAGTGAAGCAGGAGGCACCACAATACCACATCTTAAACTATACTACAGAGCAATAGTAACAAAAACAGCATGGTATTGGCAAAAAAACAGATAAGTTGACAAATGGTACGGAATAGAAGACACAGAAACAAACCACATATAAATACAGTTATCTCATACTAGACAAAGGCACCAAAAACAATACATTGGAGAAAAGATAGCCTCTTCAACAAATGGTGCTGGATGCTGGGTGTGGTGGTGCACGCCTGTAACCCAAGCGACTTGGGAGGCTGAGTCAGGAGGATCACGAGTTCAAAGCCAGCCTCAGCAACTTAGTGAGGCCGTAAGCAACTCAGTGAGACCCTGTCTCTAAATAAAATACAAAATAGGGCTGGGGATGTGGCTCAGTGGCCGAGTGTCCCTGAGTTCAATTCCTGGTTCCAAAAAAAAAAAAAAAATGGTGCTGGGAAAAATGGAAATCCATATGTAGCAAAATGAAATTAAATCCCTATCTCTCACCCTGCATACAACTCAACTGAAAGTGGATCAAAGACTTGGGCAGTAGAACAGAGACCCTGCACCTAATAGAAGAAAAATTAGGCCCAAATCTTTACCATGTCAGCTTAGGAGCTGACTTCCTTAATAAGACTCCTAAAGCACAAGAAGTGAAATCAAGAGTCAATAAGTGGGATAGAATCAAACTAAAAAGCCTCTTCTCAGCAAAAGAAACAACCAATAATGTGAAAAGAGAGCCTACAAAATGGGGGAAAAAATGCCACTCATACCTCAGATAAAGCATTAATTTTCAGGCTGTATAAAGAACTCAAAAAACTTAACACCTAAAAAACAAATAACCCAATTGATAAATGCACGAAGGGACTGAATAGACACTTCAGAGACAAAATACAATCATTCAACAAATATGTGAAAAAATGTTCAACATCTCTAGCAATTAGAGAAATGCAAATCAAAACTCCACTGAGATTTCATCTCACTGTAGTCAGAATGATAATTATTAAGAATATAAGCAATAAATGTTGCTGAGGATGTAGGAAAAAGGTACACTCATACATTACTGGTGGGACTGCAAATTGGTACAACCACTTTGGAAAGCAGTATGGAGATTCCTCAGAAACCTGGACTGGAAGCACCACTTAACCCAGTTATCCCATTCCTAGGTTTATATCCAAAGGACTTTGGATATAAGTTTATATCCAAAATCAGCATACTATAGTGATATGGCCACATCAATGTTTATAGCAGCTCAATTCACAATATTTCAACTATACATGATGGAATATTACTCAGTCTTAAAGAAGAATGAAATTACGGCACTGCAGGTAAATTGATAGAACTAGAGGTTATCATGCTAAGCAAAATAATCCAATCCCAAAGAACCAAAGGCCTAATGTTGTCTCTGATATGCAAAGCTAATCCACGGGAGAGGAGGAAGGCCTAAGGACGAATAGAGGTACTTTGGATTAGGCAGAGGGGAGTGAAGAGAGGGGAGTGGGTATGGGGGTGGAATGATAGTAGAATAAATCAAACATGATTACGCTATGTGCATATGTGATTATATGATCTGTGTAACTCCATATCATGTACAACCAGAAGAATGAGAAGTTACACTCCATTTATGTATGATGTGTCAAAATGCACTCTAGTGTCATTTATAACTAATTAGAACAAATTTTTAAAAGGAAATCAATTTCTGTTGTGTAAAAAAAAAATCCATGCTTTCAAGAAGAGAGGGAAAAGAGGGAAAAAATAAAAAGCATAATTCTGGGTATGTCTGTGAGGATATTTAAGAGAATTAACATTTGACAGGTGTAGTGGCACACATCTACCAACCAGCTACTCAGGAGGCTGAGGAAGGAGGATCACAAGTTCAAGGCCAGCCTGGACGACATAGCAAGACTCTGTCTCTACTGTCATGTATAACTAATTCAAACAAATAAAATTTTTTTAAAAATTAAAAATAAAATTTAAAAAAAGATTGAGGATGCAGATCAGTGGTAAAGTACCCCTGGATTCAATCCCCAGCACCACAAAATAAACAAAGAAAGAGTAAAAGCAAATTTCCCTTTCCAGTGTGGGTAGGTGGGCTTCATTTAATTCATTGACAGCCTGCATAGGACAAAAATGCTGAGTCAGGGAAAGTTTACTCTCCCTGCCTTTCTATCCTTCCAGCTAAGACACTGGTCTTTTCCTACCTTGGGACTCAGACTTGGACTGGAACTTACACAGGTGTCCTAGTTCTCAGACCTTCAGACACTGAGATTATGTCCCTAGGTCTCTTGGTCTCCAACTTGCCAACTTTTGGGACTTGTTCTTCATAACTGCATAAGTCAATTCTTTTTAATAAAGATGAATGGATAAGAGAGATAAATAGATAATTTTTTTGAGTTCTCTGATAAAGCATTACTAACACAATCACTCTTATTGAAACTATCTACAATTAAACAAAAAACAACATACATCCATAATCTCTAGAAATCTCTTTGATCCCAAAGAAGTCATTATCTCTCTCCAAGCTGAAATTGTTTCATACTATGCACTCAAAGGCCCAAAATAATAACTTTCTTTTCTTTTTTAGTTTACATTTGGGCACTGAAAATCTACAGAGATTTTTGTATCATAACTTCTGCCTTTTTCATCATCAATTATTAAAGATATTTGCAGAAGAGTGGGCTAACATTTCTTAGGAAATGCATTCAAGCCTACTGGTAATTCTCATTATGGGGTCAGGAGCACAATATTAGAGGCCTTTCATCTTATCTTGAACAGAAGAAGGTGGCTGTCACCTACATAGGATTGAAGAAGCAGGCAGCAGGAACTGCTTAGCAGGAGAAAAGGATCCCTCAACAGAACTGATCGTGTTTCATGAAAATGCTCTGAGAAACAAGGAGAAAGAAAAAACAGAAAATGTGACTTTCTAAGTTTTCAAAAATAGAACTCATTTTTTTATTTTTATTTTTATTTTTTATTTTTACAGACTTCATTTTGATTCATTGTACACAAATGGGGTACAACTTTTCATTTCTATGACTGTGCATGATGTAGATTCATACCATTCATGTAATCATACATGTACATAAGGTAATGATGTCTGTCTCATTCCACCATTTTTCATACCCCTCCCTCCTTCCTCTCATTTCCCTCCATGTAATCTGAAGTTCCTCCATTCTTCTCTCACCCCCACCATTCATTTTTTTTAATTTATTTAATTTTGATCCATTGAACACAAATGGAGTACAGCTGTTGTTTCTCTGGTTGTACACAAAGTAGAGTCACACCATCTGTGCATTCATACATGCACACAGGGCAATGATGTCTGTGACACATTCTGTTATTATTCTTACCCCCACCACCACAACCCCACCCCTCCCTTCCCTCTATGCTATCTATCCTTCCTCCATTCTTGCCTCCCTTCCACCCCGCAATATGCATCATCATTCACTTATCAGAGAGATCATTCGGCCTTTGGATTTTTGGGATTGGCTAATCTCACTTAGCATGACAGTCTCCAACATCATTAAAAATAAGGGTTATATGCTTCACAGCACTGTGTGCCACTGTGGAATTCAATCAGAAAAAATCTCAGCCCCTGTTATCAGAAGCTTGCAATTGAATGGGAGAAATAAAAAAAAAAAAAAACATAGAAGGCAGAAGGAGAGAGAGATGCCACAAAACCAGAATGTGCTGAGTGAAGAGGAAAAAGACCATGACACTGAGTGGTCAGTGACTGCTGCTGTGCACAGGGTCAGGGCTCAACTGGAGGTGGGCAGAGTGCAGCATTGGCACTCTTAGGTCACCACTGGCCACTTAACTCCCACTCTGAATTCTCCTTAATTATTTTCCTCACAGCATGTATTACCCTCTGGCTTTAATGACATTCTCCCTTCTCTTTCCTTGCTTCCTGCCTGCCTGTCCTTATTCCTATACTTGTTTGTGTGTCTCCCTCATTAAAACAAAAGCTCCATGAGAGCAGTACTTTGCCTTGTTCTCTTCAGCACGTACAATAGTGTCCACCATAGAATAGGGGCTCAATAAATGTGGGAAGCCAGGAAGAAAAGTCAGACATGCAGGAAGTAAGGAAAGAAGGGAGGGAGGGAGGAGACTGTTCACTGTTCACAGAAATGAATTTATCCCCCTACTCATCTTTACTTTATATCCTAGTGACGTTCCAAAGAAGGAAGGGGAAAGGAGGGATGGAGGGAGGGAAGGAGGAAGGAAGAAAAAAGAAAGAAAGAAAGCCACCCTGAAAGTAGAAGAGGGTACATCAGGCATCAGGGACTGGGAAGGGGGCCAGAGCAGGGGGTAACAAGGGGAGAAAGGAAGACAGCAGAAGTGTGGGGGGACATGACCAGTGCACCATATATGCATGTCTGAAAATATCATAGTGAACCCCATGCATTTGTATAATTAATATATGTTAATAATTATAATGAAAATATTTTACAGCATAATTTTGATTTCAATTTTAAAACATATTAGTCAATTAATTACTGAGTGCTTTACTGACAGGCTGATGAAGCCACTCAATAAGGTCAACCTGAATTTCTTTCCTGTCAGAAGGTATACCCAGAAGCAGATTACTCTTGCGTGGCATCACCAGAAACTTGCTCAAGTGCCCCTGCATCTTAGGTTTGAAATAGTCAAGAGGTAAAGGAGCTTCCCAAATCCTGAGAAGCCCACTTGCTTTTTCTCTTGTAAACTACCAACTTCACTTTGGCTTGAATCAAAGGGAGACACTGAGCAGAAGCTTTAAGATGACTGCAGGATAATAACAGTGGCAAGAATATGGTAAGAAGAAATCCAGAACAATGTGGATCCTGGCAAACAGCCTTGAACAAACTGAACCTATGAGGAATTATCAGCTACAAAATGGTGATGGACATATTTTGGTCTGTCAGTTTATCTTTTCCCCTCCTTTTTTGGAATGTAACTTTTTTTTTTCTGGGACTTGTGTGGAGTTAATTAAGTTGGCCCTCTCCTGTAGCACTGGGGGCAGAAACAAAACCTAGTTGTGTACAATAAAATGCCTAAACTTCTTGACTACAGCGATTCAAGCATGGTCATATCCCAGGTTGGAGCAATCAATTAAAACACTCCTTATCCCATTTTCAAATAGATATTAAGGAACATACTCCTTGTCAGGACACTGGGTTTGCTAGGCCAGTTCATGGGCAACTGGAAGCTATTGTGGAGAAATACCATAGGGAGATAAGTGTAAGACATAGGAAGAAAGAAAGATACACAGAGAGAGTGCTGATGACTTAATCTGAATGTCTGAATCCAGCCATATCTGAAGGTACTTATCAGAATGCTCCATTATATGAGACTAAAATGCCTTTTTTGTATTGTTCAGTTTTTCAAGCTTCTATTGCTGGCAATTATATTATCATTAATATAAGTACTACATCAAATATTAAAAAATTACCCTTCCTTGGGTAGCACCCACCTTAAGTTATGAGTTTACAGTCATCTAGGTAGGAAGTACAGGCATTATTCTAGATACTAAAGGACTATTAAAATGCATTTTTTATCTGTTAATAAGCATTTACTTATTTATTTTATCCTGAATTACATACATGAGTTAAGTACTGTGGAAATAGAGATTATTATTATACCTTTTTTGTTGGGGGGACTTATAGAAATCATAATTTAGGAAAACATGAACAAATCATTAAAGACTGCAAGTGTTTTGAGAGTTCACAGCATGATGATTTGTATTTAGAAATTACTTCCAAAATCTGAAAAAAGTATAAAAATCAGATAAAAATGTCTTAAAAAGTAAAATAAAGTGAATTAGAACTTAGTAAGATTATTCATTCAGAATATACACAACCTCTGATTTCAGATTAATTGAACAATGTATCTCTCAGATGTATTCAATTGAAACACCTGTCCCTGGATATTTATACTAAAATGCACTAAAACCAAAAGCCAAAATATCATTTTAGTTAATAGGAAATTGTTCTGATACATGCAATAAAGGGGAAATGAAAGTATTATTTCCAAATCAATTGCACCATACAAAAAATTCAAATATAATCCAACATATTGTGATGAACTCCTCTCACCACCTTTTACTTTGCTTTACATTTGTTCCAATAGAACTCAATGTTTTGGATATACATATCAAGAGGTGATATAAAACAGAAGTTGGTATGATTATGGTTAACCTGAGCATATTGGAAAATAAGGAGAAGCTAAATGTAGTTTGAAGTCCATGGATTACATTGAACAGGAGAACCAGGTTTAATTATGCATTGCAAAAATAGGAAGTAAATTTGGGGCAGAATGGTCACCAACAATATCTGAACAACCAATAGCTAATTGAAAGGTAGTATCTATGACACCAAATTTATTTATTGAAGAATCAACCGAAGAAAATGACCCACAGGGACGAATTGTTCAATCAATCTCTTAATTCTCTTATCTCTATTTTCCATTTCATGGTGATCTTATGGGAGAGAATAACTGTTATCATTAGAAGAGATATATCTTTAAAAAGAAAACATTAATGTTTATAAATTCATTTCAGCATTCTAGTGAATATTGCAGAAAATTGATAAACTAAATGAGTAATATTGGGGGCATCTTAATGCAATAACAAATCTAAAATAACTTCTCTTAGAGAAAAAAAATTTCTCAAAAAAAATTTTTTTTGAGGCTCACGGTTTTAGAAGTCTCAGTCCATAGATGGCCAACTCTGTTGCTGTGGGCACAGGTGAGGCAGAACATCATGGAGGAGGACAGCAACTCAGGACATGACTTCCAGGAAGAAGAGAGCTACTTCCTCAATATTAAACTATAATAATCCTATGATACAAAAACATGCAGTAATTTAATCTGGCTATTACTCTTTTAACAACTTACATTTCTATATACCAATATGATCATGAAAAAACCTATTTTTTAAAATGATACTCACAGTTACTTCAGCAAAAATGGAGAGTTCTTAGACATAAATCCAACAAAGCATATCCAGATCAGTACCTGAAAATTACAAAACACTGTTTTTTAAAAAAAATTAAAAACCTAAATAAATGGGGGCAGACATACCATGTTCATGAATTGGACATTTCAATATCTTCACTGATCATAGACTTAATACAATTCCTATCAAAATATCGAACAAGGAGTTTTGTATATACAGACAAAATTATGTTAAAGTATCTATGGAAATACAAGGAAAAGAATAGCTAAAACAACTTTCAAAGGAAGAACAAAGTGAGAGGAATTGTTCTACCCAATTTTAAGGCTTACTATATAAAGACAGCAACTGAGACATTATGGTATGAGCAGAGAGACATATAGATCAATAGAACATAACAGAGAGTCCAGAAATGCACCCAAAAGAATATGCCAAGTTGACATTTCACAAAGGTACACAAGCAATCCAATACGGGAAGGATAACCTTTCAACAAGTAGTGCTACCACAGTGAGGCATTCAAAGACCAAAGGAAGGGCTGGGGATATAGCTCAGTTGATAGAGTGCTTGCCTCACAAGCAAAAGGCACTAAAGAAATAAAAGGGATTCAAATAGGAAAAGAAGAACTTAAACTATCACTATTTGCAGATGATATGATTCTATATTTAGAGGAGCCAAAAAATTCTACCAGAAAACTTCTAGAACGCATAAAGAATTCAGCAAAGTAGCAGGATATAAAATCAACACTCATAAATCTAATGCATTCTTATTCATAAGTGATGAATCCTCTGAAAGAGAAATTAGGAAAACTACCCCATTCACAATAGCCTCAAAAAAAATAAAATATCTGGGAGGCAATTTAACAAAAGAGGTAAAATACCTCTATAATGAGAACTACAGAACACTAAAGAAAGAAATTAAAGAAAACCTTAGAAGATGAAAAGATCTCCCATGTTCTTAGATAGGCAGAATTAATATTATCAAAATGGCCACACCACCAAAAGCTCTATACAAATTCAATGCAAATCCAATTAAAATCCCAATAACAGACCTCATAGAAATAGAGCAAGCAATCATGAAATTCATTTGGAGGAATAAGAGACCCAGAATAGCTAAAGCAATCCTTAGCAGGAAGAGCAAAGCAGGTGGTATCACAATACCAGACCTTCAAGTATACTACAGAGCAATAGTAACAAAAACAGCATGGCATTGGCACCAAAATAGGCAGGTAGACCAATGGTACAGAATAGAGGACACAGAGACAAACCCACACAAATACAGTTATCTCATACTTGACAAAGGAGCCAAAAACATACAATGGAGAAAAGATAGCCTCTTCAACAAATGGTGCTGGGAAAACTGGAAATCCATATGCAGCAAATTGAAACTAAACCCTTATCTCTCACCCTGCACAAAACTCAACTCAAAATGGATCAAGGCCCTAGGAATTAGACCAGAGACCCAACACCTAATAGAAGAAAAAGTAGGTCCAAATCATCATCATATCAGCCTAGGACCAGACTTCCTTAACATGACTCCCAAAGCACAAGAAATAAAAGCAGGAATCAATAATTGGGAG
>JAJEJO010059652.1:10871-21038 GCA_020662805.1 Glaucomys volans | reverse complement strand
ATCCACTACCTCTATTATCTTTTTTAAAAAGTTTTGAAAGAATAGAATTTTAGAAATAGAAGATAACTTCAATATCAACTAACCCCATGTATTTTAGACACAAATAAGCTAAGACCAATGGAGACAAACTGTTGGGTGAACATCATACTAATAGTAAGTTGGACAAGAGGAAATATGTTGGTGATGATAGTAGCTCATACACAACATTTTATAGTCCACCAAACTCTTTCACTTAACATATTTCGATAATGTGGAAGAAAGTGAACAAGTCAAAAGAGCTAAACTGAAGTATGTTTCGGTTGCTTCCTGACTGTGTAGTTTAGGACTCTCACTTTCCCTTTAACATCTACAGGATGAACAGAATGGATTACCAATGCTCCTCCCAGTTCTAACATCCACATTTCCATAATTTCATGTTGGTTCATCAAACAGAAACTTCCTCTATAAGGACCTAAAGCTATAGTTCTCTGAAGGCTTTCAGGGTACTCTATAGCCTACTCTTAATCACAAACCATTTATCACTTAAATCCATCAATTACAAATATTTGCTGATGGTTAATTTTATGTCTCAATATAAGTGGGTCGTGGGGTGCCCAGTTATTTGGTTAAACATGATTCTGGTTAACACCAATACTTCTCAAATTATTCTATGAAATAGAAAAGAAGGGAACCCTTCCAAATTCATTCTATGAAGCTAGTATCATCCTGATAACAAAATCAAAAAATGACACATCACAAAAAGAAAACTTTAGATCAACATCCCTGATGAACATAGATGCAAAAGTTCTCAATAAAATTCTGGTAAATTGCATAGAAAAATATATTTTAAAGATAATACACCACGATCAAGTGGGGTTCATCTCTTGAATGAAAAGTTGGTTCAACATATGGAAATCAATAAACATAATTTATCACGTCAATATACTTAAAAGACAAAAATCACACGATTATCTCAATGGATGCAGAAAAAGCATTTGACAAAATACGCAAGGAAAACTAGGGATAGTAGGAACAAAGTTCAATATAAAAATTATCTATGCTAAACCCAAGGCCAACATCATTCTAAATGGAGAAAAATTGAAAGCATTCCCTTAAGAACTGGATCAAGAAAAGGATGCCCTTTTTCTCCACTTCTATTCAACATCATTCTTGAAACTCTAGCCAGAGCAATTAGACAGAAGAAAGAAATTAAAAGGACACGAATAGGAAAAGAAGAACTCAAACTGTCACTATTTGCCAATGACATTATTCTATGTTTAGAGGATCCAAAGAATTCCACCAGAAAACTTCTAGAACATATGAATTCAGCAAAGTAGCAGGATATAAAAGTAACACCCATAAATCAAATGTGTTCCTATACATCAGTGATGAATCCATTGAAAGAGAAATTAGGAAAACTGCCCCATTCACAATAGCCTCAAAAAATTAAAATATTTGGGAATACTAAAGAAAGAAATTGAAGAAGATCTTAGAAGACAGAAAGATCTCCCATGTTCTTGGATAAGCAGAATTAACAATGTCAAAATGGCCATACTACCAAAAGTGTTATACAAATTTAATGCAATTCATATTAAAATCCCAATGACATTCTTCATAGAAATAGAACAAGAAATCATGAAATTAATTAGGAAAAATAAGAGACTTAGAAGAGCCAAAGCAATCCTTGGCAAGAAGAGTGAAGCAGGAGGCACCACAATACCACATCTTAAACTATACTACAGAGCAATAGTAACAAAAACAGCATGGTATTGGCAAAAAAACAGATAAGTTGACAAATGGTACGGAATAGAAGACACAGAAACAAACCACATATAAATACAGTTATCTCATACTAGACAAAGGCACCAAAAACAATACATTGGAGAAAAGATAGCCTCTTCAACAAATGGTGCTGGGTGCTGGGTGTGGTGGTGCACGCCTGTAACCCAAGCGACTTGGGAGGCTGAGTCAGGAGGATCACGAGTTCAAAGCCAGCCTCAGCAACTTAGTGAGGCCGTAAGCAACTCAGTGAGACCCTGTCTCTAAATAAAATACAAAATAGGGCTGGGGATGTGGCTCAGTGGCCGAGTGTCCCTGAGTTCAATTCCTGGTTCCAAAAAAAAAAAAAAAATGGTGCTGGGAAAAATGGAAATCCATATGTAGCAAAATGAAATTAAATCCCTATCTCTCACCCTGCATACAACTCAACTGAAAGTGGATCAAAGACTTGGGCAGTAGAACAGAGACCCTGCACCTAATAGAAGAAAAATTAGGCCCAAATCTTTACCATGTCAGCTTAGGAGCTGACTTCCTTAATAAGACTCCTAAAGCACAAGAAGTGAAATCAAGAGTCAATAAGTGGGATAGAATCAAACTAAAAAGCCTCTTCTCAGCAAAAGAAACAACCAATAATGTGAAAAGAGAGCCTACAAAATGGGGGAAAAAATGCCACTCATACCTCAGATAAAGCATTAATTTTCAGGCTGTATAAAGAACTCAAAAAACTTAACACCTAAAAAACAAATAACCCAATTGATAAATGCACGAAGGGACTGAATAGACACTTCACAGACAAAATACAATCATTCAACAAATATGTGAAAAAATGTTCAACATCTCTAGCAATTAGAGAAATGCAAATCAAAACTCCACTGAGATTTCATCTCACTGTAGTCAGAATGATAATTATTAAGAATATAAGCAATAAATGTTGCTGAGGATGTAGGAAAAAGGTACACTCATACATTACTGGTGGGACTGCAAATTGGTACAACCACTTTGGAAAGCAGTATGGAGATTCCTCAGAAACCTGGACTGGAAGCACCACTTAACCCAGTTATCCCATTCCTAGGTTTATATCCAAAGGACTTTGGATATAAGTTTATATCCAAAATCAGCATACCATAGTGATATGGCCACATCAATGTTTATAGCAGCTCAATTCACAATATTTCAACTATACATGATGGAATATTACTCAGTCTTAAAGAAGAATGAAATTACGGCACTGCAGGTAAATTGATAGAACTAGAGGTTATCATGCTAAGCAAAATAATCCAATCCCAAAGAACCAAAGGCCTAATGTTGTCTCTGATATGCAAAGCTAATCTACGGGAGAGGAGGAAGGCCTAGGGACGAATAGAGGTACTTTGGATTAGGCAGAGGGGAGTGAAGAGAGGGGAGTGGGTATGGGGGTGGAATGATAGTAGAATAAATCAAACATGATTACGCTATGTGCATATGTGATTATATGATCTGTGTAACTCCATATCATGTACAACCAGAAGAATGAGAAGTTACTCTCCATTTATGTATGATGTGTCAAAATGCACTCTAGTGTCATTTATAACTAATTAGAACAAATTTTTAAAAGGAAATCAATTTCTGTTGTGTAAAAAAAAAATCCATGCTTTCAAGAAGAGAGGGAAAAGAGGGAAAAAATAAAAAGCGTAATTCTGGGTATGTCTGTGAGGATATTTAAGAGAATTAACATTTGACAGGTGTAGTGGCACACATCTACCAACCAGCTACTCAGGAGGCTGAGGAAGGAGGATCACAAGTTCAAGGCCAGCCTGGACGACATAGCAAGACTCTGTCTCTACTGTCATGTACAACTAATTCGAACAAATAAAATTTTTTAAAAAATTAAAAATAAAATTTAAAAAAAGATTGAGGATGCAGATCAGTGGTAAAGTACCCCTGGATTCAATCCCCAGCACCACAAAATAAACAAAGAAAGAGTAAAAGCAAATTTCCCTTTCCAGTGTGGGTAGGTGGGCTTCATTTAATTCATTGACAGCCTGCATAGGACAAAAATGCTGAGTCAGGGAAAGTTTACTCTCCCTGCCTTTCTATCCTTCCAGCTAAGACACTGGTCTTTTCCTACCTTGGGACTCAGACTTGGACTGGAACTTACACAGGTGTCCTAGTTCTCAGACCTTCAGACACTGAGATTATGTCCCTAGGTCTCTTGGTCTCCAACTTGCCAACTTTTGGGACTTGTTCTTCATAACTGCATAAGTCAATTCTTTTTAATAAAGATGAATGGATAAGAGAGATAAATAGATAATTTTTTTGAGTTCTCTGATAAAGCATTACTAACACAATCACTCTTATTGAAACTATCTACAATTAAACAAAAAACAACATACATCCATAATCTCTAGAAATCTCTTTGATCCCAAAGAAGTCATTATCTCTCTCCAAGCTGAAATTGTTTCATACTATGCACTCAAAGGCCCAAAATAATAACTTTCTTTTCTTTTTTAGTTTACATTTGGGCACTGAAAATCTACAGAGATTTTTGTATCATAACTTCTGCCTTTTTCATCATCAATTATTAAAGATATTTGCAGAAGAGTGGGCTAACATTTCTTAGGAAATGCATTCAAGCCTACTGGTAATTCTCATTATGGGGTCAGGAGCACAATATTAGAGGCCTTTCATCTTATCCTGAACAGAAGAAGGTGGCTGTCACCTACATAGGATTGAAGAAGCAGGCAGCAGGAACTGCTTAGCAGGAGAAAAGGATCCCTCAACAGAACTGATCGTGTTTCATGAAAATGCTCTGAGAAACAAGGAGAAAGAAAAAACAGAAAATGTGACTTTCTAAGTTTTCAAAAATAGAACTCATTTTTTTATTTTTATTTTTATTTTTTATTTTTACAGACTTCATTTTGATTCATTGTACACAAATGGGGTACAACTTTTCATTTCTATGACTGTGCATGATGTAGATTCATACCATTCATGTAATCATACATGTACATAAGGTAATGATGTCTGTCTCATTCCACCATTTTTCATACCCCTCCCTCCTTCCTCTCATTTCCCTCCATGTAATCTGAAGTTCCTCCATTCTTCTCTCACCCCCACCATTCATTTTTTTTAATTTATTTAATTTTGATCCATTGAACACAAATGGAGTACAGCTGTTGTTTCTCTGGTTGTACACAAAGTAGAGTCACACCATCTGTGCATTCATACATGCACACAGGGCAATGATGTCTGTGACACATTCTGTTATTATTCTTACCCCCACCACCACAACCCCACCCCTCCCTTCCCTCTATGCTATCTATCCTTCCTCCATTCTTGCCTCCCTTCCACCCCGCAATATGCATCATCATTCACTTATCAGAGAGATCATTCGGCCTTTGGATTTTTGGGATTGGCTAATCTCACTTAGCATGACAGTCTCCAACATCATTAAAAATAAGGGTTATATGCTTCACAGCACTGTGTGCCACTGTGGAATTCAATCAGAAAAAATCTCAGCCCCTGTTATCAGAAGCTTGCAATTGAATGGGAGAAATAAAAAAAAAAAAAAACATAGAAGGCAGAAGGAGAGAGAGATGCCACAAAACCAGAATGTGCTGAGTGAAGAGGAAAAAGACCATGACACTGAGTGGTCAGTGACTGCTGCTGTGCACAGGGTCAGGGCTCAACTGGAGGTGGGCAGAGTGCAGCATTGGCACTCTTAGGTCACCACTGGCCACTTAACTCCCACTCTGAATTCTCCTTAATTATTTTCCTCACAGCATGTATTACCCTCTGGCTTTAATGACATTCTCCCTTCTCTTTCCTTGCTTCCTGCCTGCCTGTCCTTATTCCTATACTTGTTTGTGTGTCTCCCTCATTAAAACAAAAGCTCCATGAGAGCAGTACTTTGCCTTGTTCTCTTCAGCACGTACAATAGTGTCCACCATAGAATAGGGGCTCAATAAATGTGGGAAGCCAGGAAGAAAAGTCAGACATGCAGGAAGTAAGGAAAGAAGGGAGGGAGGGAGGAGACTGTTCACAGAAATGAATTTATCCCCCTACTCATCTTTACTTTATATCCTAGTGACGTTCCAAAGAAGGAAGGGGAAAGGAGGGATGGAGGGAGGGAAGGAGGAAGGAAGAAAAAAGAAAGAAAGAAAGCCACCCTGAAAGTAGAAGAGGGTACATCAGGCATCAGGGACTGGGAAGAGGGCCAGAGCAGGGGGTAACAAGGGGAGAAAGGAAGACAGCAGAAGTGTGGGGGGACATGACCAGTGCACCATATATGCATGTCTGAAAATATCATAGTGAACCCCATGCATTTGTATAATTAATATATGTTAATAATTATAATGAAAATATTTTACAGCATAATTTTGATTTCAATTTTAAAACATATTAGTCAATTAATTACTGAGTGCTTTACTGACAGGCTGATGAAGCCACTCAATAAGGTCAACCTGAATTTCTTTCCTGTCAGAAGGTATACCCAGAAGCAGATTACTCTTGTGTGGCATCACCAGAAACTTGCTCAAGTGCCCCTGCATCTTAGGTTTGAAATAGTCAAGAGGTAAAGGAGCTTCCCAAATCCTGAGAAGCCCACTTGCTTTTTCTCTTGTAAACTACCAACTTCACTTTGGCTTGAATCAAAGGGAGACACTGAGCAGAAGCTTTAAGATGACTGCAGGATAATAACAGTGGCAAGAATATGGTAAGAAGAAATCCAGAACAATGTGGATCCTGGCAAACAGCCTTGAACAAACTGAACCTATGAGGAATTATCAGCTACAAAATGGTGATGGGCATATTTTGGTCT
Source organism: Glaucomys volans (assembly GCA_020662805.1). NCBI lineage: Eukaryota > Metazoa > Chordata > Mammalia > Rodentia > Sciuridae > Glaucomys > Glaucomys volans. The sequence continues at coordinate 14,482 of JAJEJO010059652.1, read as the reverse complement.
GTCAGTTTATCTTTTCCCCTCCTTTTTTGGAATGTAACTTTTTTTTTTCTGGGACTTGTGTGGAGTTAATTAAGTTGGCCCTCTCCTGTAGCACTGGGGGCAGAAACAAAACCTAGTTGTGTACAATAAAATGCCTAAGCTTCTTGACTACAGCGATTCAAGCATGGTCATATCCCAGGTTGGAGCAATCAATTAAAACACTCCTTATCCCATTTTCAAATAGATATTAAGGAACATACTCCTTGTCAGGACACTGGGTTTGCTAGGCCAGTTCATGGGCAACTGGAAGCTATTGTGGAGAAATACCATAGGGAGATAAGTGTAAGACATAGGAAGAAAGAAAGATACACAGAGAGAGTGCTGATGACTTAATCTGAATGTCTGAATCCAGCCATATCTGAAGGTACTTATCAGAATGCTCCATTATATGAGACTAAAATGCCTTTTTTGTATTGTTCAGTTTTTCAAGCTTCTATTGCTGGCAATTATATTATCATTAATATAAGTACTACATCAAATATTAAAAAATTACCCTTCCTTGGGTAGCACCCACCTTAAGTTATGAGTTTACAGTCATCTAGGTAGGAAGTACAGGCATTATTCTAGATACTAAAGGACTATTAAAATGCATTTTTTTATCTGTTAATAAGCATTTACTTATTTATTTTATCCTGAATTACATACATGAGTTAAGTACTGTGGAAATAGAGATTATTATTATACCTATTTTGTTGGTGGGGCTTATAGAAATCATAATTTAGGAAAACATGAACAAATCATTAAAGACTGCAAGTGTTTTGAGAGTTCACAGCATGATGATTTGTATTTAGAAATTACTTCCAAAATCTGAAAAAAGTATAAAAATCAGATAAAAATGTCTTAAAAAGTAAAATAAAGTGAATTAGAACTTAGTAAGATTATTCATTCAGAATATACACAACCTCTGATTTCAGATTAATTGAACAATGTATCTCTCAGATGTATTCAATTGAAACACCTGTCCCTGGATATTTATACTAAAATGCACTAAAACCCAAAGCCAAAATATCATTTTAGTTAATAGGAAATTGTTCTGATACATGCAATAAAGGGGAAATGAAAGTATTATTTCCAAATCAATTGCACCATACAAAAAATTCAAATATAATCCAACATATTGTGATGAACTCCTCTCACCACCTTTTACTTTGCTTTACATTTGTTCCAATAGAACTCAATGTTTTGGATATACATATCAAGAGGTGATATAAAACAGAAGTTGGTATGATTATGGTTAACCTGAGCATATTGGAAAATAAGGAGAAGCTAAATGTAGTTTGAAGTCCATGGATTACATTGAACAGGAGAACCAGGTTTAATTATGCATTGCAAAAATAGGAAGTAAATTTGGGGCAGAATGGTCACCAACAATATCTGAACAACCAATAGCTAATTGAAAGGTAGTATCTATGACACCAAATTTATTTATTGAAGAATCAACCGAAGAAAATGACCCACAGGGACGAATTGTTCAATCAATCTCTTAATTCTCTTATCTCTATTTTCCATTTCATGGTGATCTTATGGGAGAGAATAACTGTTATCATTAGAAGAGATATATCTTTAAAAAGAAAACATTAATGTTTATAAATTCATTTCAGCATTCTAGTGAATATTGCAGAAAATTGATATACTAAATGAGTAATATTGGGGGCATCTTAATGCAATAACAAATCTAAAATAACTTCTCTTAGAGAAAAAAAATTTCTCAAAAAAAATTTTTTTTGAGGCTCACGGTTTTAGAAGTCTCAGTCCATAGATGGCCAACTCTGTTGCTGTGGGCACAGGTGAGGCAGAACATCATGGAGGAGGACAGCAACTCAGGACAACTGACTTCCAGGAAGAAGAGAGCTACTTCCTCAATATTAAACTATAATAATCCTATGATACAAAAACATGCAGTAATTTAATCTGGCTATTACTCTTTTAACAACTTACATTTCTATATACCAATATGATCATGAAAAAACCTATTTTTTAAAATGATACTCACAGTTACTTCAGCAAAAATGGAGAGTTCTTAGACATAAATCCAACAAAGCATATCCAGATCAGTACCTGAAAATTACAAAACACTGTTTTTTAAAAAAAATTAAAAACCTAAATAAATGGGGGCAGACATACCATGTTCATGAATTGGACATTTCAATATCTTCACTGATCATAGACTTAATACAATTCCTATCAAAATATCGATCAAGGAGTTTTGTATATACAGACAAAATTATGTTAAAGTATCTATGGAAATACAAGGAAAAGAATAGCTAAAACAACTTTCAAAGGAAGAACAAAGTGAGAGGAATTGTTCACCCAATTTTAAGGCTTACTATATAAAGACAGCAACTGAGACATTATGGTATGAGCAGAGAGACATATAGATCAATAGAACATAACAGAGAGTCCAGAAATGCACCCAAAAGAATATGCCAAGTTGACATTTCACGAAGGTACACAAGCAATCCAATACGGGAAGGATAACCTTTCAACAAGTAGTGCTACCACAGTGAGGCATTCAAAGACCAAAGGAAGGGCTGGGGATATAGCTCAGTTGGTAGAGTGCTTGCCTCACAAGCAAAAGGCACTAAAGAAATAAAAGGGATTCAAATAGGAAAAGAAGAACTTAAACTATCACTATTTGCAGATGATATGATTCTATATTTAGAGGAGCCAAAAAATTCCACCAGAAAACTTCTAGAACTCATAAAGAATTCAGCAAAGTAGCAGGATATAAAATCAACACTCATAAATCTAATGCATTCTTATTCATAAGTGATGAATCCTCTGAAAGAGAAATTAGGAAAACTACCCCATTCACAATAGCCTCAAAAAAAATAAAATATCTGGGAGGCAATTTAACAAAAGAGGTAAAATACCTCTATAATGAGAACTACAGAACACTAAAGAAAGAAATTAAAGAAAACCTTAGAAGATGAAAAGATCTCCCATGTTCTTAGATAGGCAGAATTAATATTGTCAAAATGGCCACACCACCAAAAGCTCTATACAAATTCAATGCAAATCCAATTAAAATCCCAATAACAGACCTCATAGAAATAGAGCAAGCAATCATGAAATTCATTTGGAGGAATAAGAGACCCAGAATAGCTAAAGCAATCCTTAGCAGGAAGAGCAAAGCAGGTGGTATCACAATACCAAACCTTCAAGTATACTACAGAGCAATAGTAACAAAAACAGCATGGCATTGGCACCAAAATAGGCAGGTAGACCAATGGTACAGAATAGAGGACACAGAGACAAACCCACACAAATACAGTTATCTCATACTTGACAAAGGAGCCAAAAACATACAATGGAGAAAAGACAGCCTCTTCAACAAATGGTGCTGGGAAAACTGGAAATCCATATGCAGCAAATTGAAACTAAACCCTTATCTCTCACCCTGCACAAAACTCAACTCAAAATGGATCAAGGCCCTAGGAATTAGACCAGAGACCCAACACCTAATAGAAGAAAAAGTAGGTCCAAATCATCATCATATCAGCCTAGGACCAGACTTCCTTAACATGACTCCCAAAGCACAAGAAATAAAAGCAGGAATCAATAATTGGGAG
>JAJEJO010059649.1:63612-78450 GCA_020662805.1 Glaucomys volans | reverse complement strand
TCAAATTCTTCATTACACTAATCCTTATTTGCTCTCTCTTAGAAATTAACTATCCTAAGAGGGTCTCAGCAGGATTCTTTATTTTATTTATTATTATTAATATTATTATTGGGAGAGTACTGGGGATTGAACCCAGGGACACTTAAGCCCTGAGCCACATCCCCACCCCATTTTTTATGTTTTATTTTGAGATAGGGGCTCACTGAGTTCCTTAGGGCCTCACTAAATTGCTGAGGTTGGCTTTGAACTTGCCATCCTCCTGCCTCCCCTCCCAAACCACTGGGATTACAGACATGTGCCACTGTATCCACCCTAGTGGACTGGATTATGGAAGCACATACTGCAAGGGGGCCAACTGGAATCTCTCTCAACAATCTAAACAGACAGCCACAGCACAGAATCACTGTGAACTGATTCACATTAAAGGTCAGCTTCTCCAGTGACAATGGAGTCCTAAAGTTCTCAGAGCTGCCCTACTTAGCCTCTTTCTGTAACCTGGTTATTCCAGTTTTCCTAGAATTCCATTAGTTTTCTCTTCATCAGCCTAGGTTCCACAAGAGTCCTAACTAAATCACCTCATTTAGTCATTCAACAACCTTTTTGAAAATCTACTATGTCCCAGCATAAAGAACTTAGTGGGTAAAAGCAGACATCAAAGCATGTACCCTCACAAATACATAGTGCCAGTTGTAAAAAGTGCTACAGCAGAAAAGCATGGAGCTGATTGTGTGTGTAAAGCACTTGGCACAGGACTTGGCTCCTAATTAGGCTCTGGGTGTATATTCTTTGTTCAAATTCTCTCTCAGTAATAGTCCTGGCACAGTGCCTTCCCAGTTGAGGCCAATATAGTACCAAACTGCTCTAATCAGCTGCTAATTTACTCTATTTCTTTAGTCTCTGCTGCCAGATTATTATTCCCAAAATATCACTTGCATTAATGCTGCCTATTTGTATCCCATGCTCAAGAATTTGGACTCTTTCCTATAAGTCAGCCTCAGGTCTCAGAAGGGTAAGATGGAGGGAAGCAGGATTGTTGGTCACCTGCCCCCCCCCCCACTCCAAAGGAAAACACCACAAAGATGCTACCCAGGGTGGTGGGTGGTGAACAGATGTCAGGCCACTACACTACTCACTATTTCCACTGAAGTAAATAAGAAATCTAGTAGTCCAAACTGCCTAGATGAGTTTTAGAGCATGGGGAAAATAAGGAGAAAAAGAGAGGTGGACTGAAATAAGCACTGGTGTATGAGTCAGTTTTTCATCAATGTGACCAAAATACCTGACAAGAACAACTTAGAGAAACACTAGTTTGGCTCACAGTTCCAGAGGCTCAGTCCATGCTTTAGCGTACACTGCTCTGAACCCAAGGTGAGATAGCACTTCATGGCAGAAGGACATGATGGAAAGAATCTGCTCCATTCATGGCAGCCAGGAAGGAGAGGATGGGGAGGGGCCCTAGGGAAGAAGAACCCTTCCAGAATGTGCCCCCATCGACCCAATTTCTCCAGTCCTGCTCCACCTGCCCCACCATCAAACCATAACATCTGGAAAGAGTGCTTTGATCATGCAGAGCAAACTTCTATAGAAATGGCCATTCCAATGAAAAAACTCAGTCATCTCCTCCATCTTCCTCCCCAGAGCACCAACGGATATGTGGATGTTGAAGATAGTCTCTTTAGGGAGCTCCAGCAAATGTCTCTCTTCTCTACTCCCACTTCTCTTTCTTCTCTCTCATCCCCAAGGGCAAAGCATTTGTGCCATTTAATATGGCTAGACAAAAATAACAATCAATTGCATAATATTATGCACAAGGACCTAGCTGGCTTACAATAGGAATGAAAGCTACAGGAAATAGGGTTTATTCCTAGAAATGATAGAATATAAAAACTTTATTTTATTAATCATACCATCTAGGCAGAAGCAAAACATACTTTATAAAAAAATCATTACTATTTAGAAAACCAAATCCAAGTTTACCCTTGAAGGAGTATGAGTTTGATGGAAAACATTACATTCTCCAGGGAAGCACTAGGATGTCCATTAAATGGCAACTTTGAAAAGACCTAAGACTTAGAAATATTTCTTAAACTGATACTTAAATATATAGTCCTTGACTGTCAGCTATTTTTTCCCTCCAACTTTTAAATATAAGTTAAAAGTAATCCTCAGAGGAAGTTCAGGAAATGGGCAGAATTAAAGCACTTTAGCAGAATTAAAGAATATCCTACCTCCACAGTGGCCAGTCAACCCAATGCATTCAAAATGTTTTGAGCACCTCACCCTAAGTCCAAGAACCCCTACTTTCCCCCTTATTGCCAACCTGAATTCTAGCAAGCACAGAGGGTGCTTGTCCTTGGGGTCACTGGGTTTGGATTCCAGCTGCATGGTCTGCTGCCCTCCCACCACTGACCTTTACATTCTACCGTGCCTTCCTCAGGAGGTCAAATGGAGAGGAGCTGATTTAAAGATTCTCAAAGACTTTTTTCTGGTTAGTGACAATTTCAAAAGCTATTGTTAAAAAAAAAAAAAAAAAAAAAAAAGAAAAGAAAGAAAGAAAAGAAAAAAGAAAAAAAAATCTTTCATCCTTGAAGTCCTGGGAACTTGACAGAATAAAGCAGAAACATGATAGGAAAAATGAATGCTACATATAACAGATCTCAAAATTAAACCCATATCTTTAAGTCTGAGGGAAGAAATCCTTCACTCAAGCAAACACCAGCACTTGAACTGGAACAATATTCAATGATTAATATCACACAATATTTGCTGTTAAGGAACTCATAGTCTAATAGAAAGACAACCACTTTAAATATATCTGGGAACAATATAAGTTTATACACAATTTAAAAAGTACTTGTGTTGTTTTGGTCCCCACTATGCCCCTCTGATAAGAGCCTAATTTTGCCACCCTCATTGGATTCAGTCTAGATGGCATAAGTGACTACAGGCATTCTGCTCAAGATCAAAACGTAAATCAAGTGGACACCAATCACTGTGAATTATGTACCAGGTACTATGGAAATCTTGGGAAAGGACTCAATTCTGCCATGAAATGTCAGGGAAGCTTCCCAGAGGAAACAATGCTAGGTTTGACTTATGATAGCCAGTTCAGAGATAGAGAAACAGTGCAAAAAAATGAGGACAATCTAAGAACAGCATGCATAGAAGAAGAGACTCTGGCAACATTTTTTTAAAAAATTGGATTCCAACCAGTAGCTGGGTATGACTGGAGTAGAGGTTAAACATGAATGCATTATATATTCCAATAAAAAATTTAAAGATAATTTTGATGTGAGGCTAGTATATATCTCAGTGGTAGAGCACTTGTCTAGCATGCACAAGGTACTGGGTTCATTCCCCACCATTGCAAAAAATAAAAATACTTTTGATGATCAGGCCTCACTGTATGCCTATTGAATCAGAATCTCTGGGACAGAGATAGGTATTGGTCTTCTACAAAAATTCTCCTGATAATCCTTCTCAAAGATAGAAAACCAGAACTTGAGGAAATAAAAGACCAACACACTTACTTACATAGCAGACCATTCACAGCCTAGTCCTAGAGCTCTCAATTTACTTTTTTAATTTAAGGTTTTTTCCTTTTTTTTTTCATAGATACCATTCAAATCTACAAAGATTGTTTACAATAGAGATCATGTTGAAATTGAAATAAATGATCTAGTATCACAAGGTAAAAACTGTTAAGTTATTTTGTATATTTCAACACAATTTACTTTTTTATATAACGCTCATCCCTTTATGTTTGGTGTCAACAAAATTAAACTTCTTGTAAATCCTCAAACATGCCATGCCACATTGCCCATTTACACCAGCTTATCTTTGTAACAGGGCTGCCCTCCTCCTGGATGGCCAACCAGGCCCAGCTCAAATCCCAGCTTCTCTAGAAAACCTTCCCTGACTCCACTGCAGATGAGAGTTACCGCCCCACATCCCCCAGCACCTTCTCTCTCTGTTCATTGAAGCAAACCTCTTACTACTATTTTACAATAGTTTTTACATCTTCCTCCACAATAGACTCCAGGAAAGGATCTTGTCTGTCTCATTTTTGTTATCTCTAGTCCAGGCATATGATCATTACCCAACATGTATTTGTGCAAATATGGCAAGGAAAAAGTAATCCATTCACCTCTTCTTCCCGGTGGATATTATTATACTAGTCATTGAGTCTTCTACTTAAATAAAAAACCTTAAGGTTTTTAGAACTCCTTTATAGGTAGTCATGCAAACAGAATTCTTGCTTAAAATTGTTAAGAACTAGCTGCTCTTACTCTTGTTGATCTCTTTGGAGGAGTCCAAAGTTGAGGAGGTAGGGCACACTGCCCTGGATCAAGTCATCTTTTCAGTGTTTCATGTAGCACCCTCTTGTTCTTGACCAGGGTTTGAGATTATACAGGAATACATAGATCATCAGTTTGGTCTCAACTAGACACAGGTCCTTTGGGGAAAAAAGCTACATCTTACTTTAAATTCATAAGCCATAACATGGTGTCTGGCTCAAAGAGAAACTCAATAAATGTACAGGAAATAAAGCAGTTAATAAATCTTGGTCCTCTTGCCAAAATATACAGAATATTTTAAAAGTTAGTCTGCTCTTACATCCTTCTTATAGTTGCCACCATCTTTTCTACCTCTCAACTTTCTTCTTTTCTTCTACAAATATTTACTGGGAACCTACTTTGTCAACAGTAAATTTTTTAAAATACAGTAAATTTTATTTAAAATAAAATATTTTTAAAATAATTTCTGTCCCCACAGAACTATATCCCAGGTGGGAAACAGACAATGAAAAAGAAAAACAATAAATAGCATTTTAGATACTAGTTTCTTGAGGGAAATAATCAGGGTGTTAGAATATAAAATTTCTGGGTTGAGTAATCCCAGCAGAACCAGTAAGAAGAAATTTCTAGAGCCCTGCTAAAAAATAAGTGGCCAGGGAAAAACCTTCCTTCCCCTCTGGGCCTAAGAACCCTCTCAGAAAGATACCAGGCAGCTAAAGACAGACAGGATTCCAATACAATAAGCACTCAGCCCAGTCCTTTGTTGAGGACACTAATCATAATGGATGAGGGCTTGCCCTAATAATTCCATTTTTATTGTATTGTGTTTGAAAAGATCCTAACTTCAAGTAAGGTCACATTTCAAAGTACTAGGGGTTTGGACTCAAGGGTTTTGGTGGGGGAATATAGGTAACAAAGATCCTCCTTTGAACATCCTTATAAAATTTAGTTTTAGCAAAATATTCTTCTTAATCAGTTTAATTAAAATAAAACCCTACTCTTAATATCTACTTAGTCTAGATAGCTGATCAGGCCCCTATCCTCTTCTACATGCCAGGTGATCACCCTGGCCTGTCTTCAGCAAGACTCTTTTTAGGTCATCTCCTCTTATGCTAGATGTTTCCCTTAATAATTTTCCATTCATTGATCCCCACCCTGCTCTGTGGTCATAAATTCTCAGCTACCCCTGCAATATTCAGAACTGAGCCCATTCTTTTCCCTGTTGATAAATCCCATGATAAATCCTATCACGATGAACCAGAATAGTCTTTTTTTACTATGCTTTAACAAGGGACACAATTCAACTTACAACACAGTGTAGTCCAAATTCTTTGTTTTGTCCAATGTTATAGTCTCCTGGCCTAAAATCTTTTTCTCCAGTTCTGTTAGTGAATAATGAAAAGGACATACTTGATATGTTGGCTACTTGATATAAAAGCTATCAAAAGATGGACAGTAGGAGGGAGAAAAGAAGAGAAGCTGCATGCTGAATAATTGGAGGCTAATTATAGGCATTTGTACTTTCCAAGGGAAATAAATGAGCTATCACAAACATGTCAACATTACCTTCAGACCCAGTGTGACAAGAGTTTAGGCAAAGGGCAGTTGTTCTTCCTACTGTCAGAAACAATCTCAAAGTCTGTCAGGTATCAGACACAAAGTTCACATCTACTGAGAGTACACCTGTGTTGGTCCCTTCAAATCTATCCATCCCTACACCTGCTACCATTTATCACATTAAATGGCATTGCAAATAGTAACAATCATGTGGATACTGACCTAAAAGTTTTCATACTGATGCAACCCTCTTCACAGACATTGAATTCCCTAGAGTACAGGCTAACGCGCATTAAGAATTAAAAGGTCTTAGAACTTATTTTATGGTAGGTGTGTACAGCTGATAAATGGGATATTAAAGTTAATCTGCTCTGGAGTTTGATTTGAGTCATAACAGGGAGAAGTCATTCCATATTAATTGTCACTGATAATCATGTGGTGTCAAATGTCTGCATGTTTCACTCCTCCTCTCTGAATTTTTTACTATATTTAAGAAACATTTATAATGTCCTTAATATGTGTCAGGGACACAACAGCTCTACAAGATAGATAGAACTTCTATTTCTATTTTACAGATGGGCACTTCAGCTCAACAACTTGACCAAGGTTGTACAGCCAAGTAATGGAAAAGCTCATATTTGAACCAGGCATCATAGTTTCAGAATTCACGTTTTAGCCATCAGGCTTTGTGGCTGTACATGGACTTTGAGGTGAGAAAGTCAAGGTGGGAGAATTCCAAAGTCACATGACAGGATTTTTTGAGTCGTGATTATGGAAGCAACTCCTGAGTGTTCAACCCTAATTTCTGAATGTATAGACACTCTTAGGAGCAACACTATGACATACATACTATTTCTATTCCCACTTTACAGTTTAATAAATTGAAAGACACAAAGAAGTTAAATAACTTGCCCAAGGTCACTTATAATGTATCCTCAAAATAGTGCTAGATGTTGGGAATATAACCATGGTAAACAAAGTTTAGCAAACAAGGTAACCACAGTTCCTGCCCTAATGAGCTTATACCACACATGGAGACACATATGAGTAAAAAGGCAATTGCAACACTATGGTAAAAGCCAAGGTAAAGCCTTATGTAATATATGAGCACCTGGAGGCAGTGGTTAGCCCTCCTTTGGGATCCTGAAATGACTTTCTTGAGGTCTAATATTTTGGCTTAAATCTTAAGATTGAGTTAGGTGGGCACAGAGATTTTAAGAAGGTGAGAGGATATTCCAAGGGAAGAAACTGCACTTGTAAAATCAGGAAGCAAGACAAATAAAAGGGCTCATTCCAGGAATTGAAAGGAATTTAGTATGGTTCGGGGTGTGGGATACAAGGAAAGGGAATGATCAGTGAGATGGGAAAATAACAATGATATCGAAGAGCAAAGCTGAGTTTTAGGAGACAGAGAAACTAGAGCAGGTATACATTTCAGAAAGACAAGTCTCTAGAGTGTGGATTGATAGAAGGAAGACTGGAAATAAAGAAATACTTCTCCCCTCCTGCGAATCACCATAGTAAACCCAGTATAATATGGTGAAGGCCAGAATTAGACTTAGTGATTGATTGTCAACAGTGGGAGGAATAGAGAAAAGTGTCCAGTGGGACTCCTAAGTTTCTGATTTGAGCAATTAGATAAACAATGGTGCCATTTCCTGGGTAGGGAACACCAGAATAGAAACTAATTGGAGACAGCAGTAAAAATGAGTTTTATTTTGAACATATTTGGTTTCATGAGCCTGTAGGACCTCTAAAAGGAAAATGATAGATTAGAGCCAGTTAGAAATGTAGACCTGCAATAGTTTTTAGAGTTACCAGCATAGGTAGACATGAAAGCCAAGAGAATGGACATATTGGCTAGAAAGAATGAATTAAGGAAAACAGAAGAGAGTCTCAGGAACAATTTCAGGGTTAACCAAGAACAGCAGCCTAAAAGCAGATTATGGAGAAGGAGGAAGGATCCCAGGAAAGTGAGTATCATGAAACCCAAGGGAAGCCAAAGGAGGGTTTTTTTACACTATTTTGTGCTCCAGAAAGGTCAATTAAGACAATGACTGAGATGTCATTTAACCACCAAAGTAAGCCACACTGCAGAAAGCAAAATGCTTGTTTCTGAGTGTTTTTTTGGGAAAATAACAAAGAGATATCTGAAAAGAAATGGAAAACTCAATAATCAATCATTTGTGTTCTTCGCTGTTCCGGATGTGGCTGGTAATTCTAGACCTTTAGGGTAATACTTGCAACATAAAGAAAAAAACCTTCAACTTTATTTGGAAGCATTCTCATAATAGTATCTAATGCTAAACTAATTTTCTACCTTTGGGTTCCCTGTCAGAAATTTCTGAAGAAACCACATTACAACCATGGGCAAAATTGAATAAAATTGTGAAGGAGAAAATCTGACTTAAGAATCCTAATCTTCCAACCCTGTCAATGCTCTAGTGTCCTATATTTTCCATTCCATCTCCCAGGACACCATGTTCCACACAGGCAATAGTTTCCACAGCTGTGTGGGCTGGCAGCCAAGTTAAAACTTTCCCCAATATTCTTTCCTCCCTCCACCCTATAGGAGTGATATATCAGACACATCTTTCCTCTCACCCTCTTCTTTTTTTTATGATTCATTGTACACAAATGGAGTACAACTATCATTTTTATGGTTGTACACAAAGTAGAATCATACCATTTGAATATTCATACATGTACATAGGTAATGATGTTTGTCTCATTCTATTATCTTTCCTCCCCCCCCCATTTCTGTCTACACAATCCATCCTTCTTCCATTCTTCCCTTACCGCCCCCCGCCCCCGTTATGCATCATCAACCACTTATCAGAGAAATCATTTGGCCTTTGGTTTTTTGGGATTGACTTATTTCACTTAGCATGATATTCTCCAACTCCATCCATTTACCTGCAAATTTCATAATTTTATTATTTGTTATGGCTGAATAATATTCCATTGTGTATATATACCACAGTTTCTTTATCTATTCATCTATTGAAGGGCCTTTAGGTTGGTGCCACAATCTAGATATTGTGAATTGGGCTGCTATAAACATTGATGTGGCTGTATCACTGTAGTATGCTGATTTTAAGTCCTTTGGGTATAGGCCAAGGACCCTCTTCTTCAGAGCCCCATGAGTGTGAGAGAAACCACTCAGAGGCAAGGTAAACGTAAAGAACAGAGTTCTTGCTTTAGGATCAGAAAATCTGGGCTGAGTCCCCAGTTTCACCACTTACCATTTGGCAGTCATTTGTTCATTAATCTCTATGAACTTCAAAATACCTTCTTCTCAAAGACAGTAGATTAAAATGAATAAGGGTAGATAAAAAAAATTCTTTTATAATGTAATCCAGACTCATCAACAACTCAGAATTTTTTGTAAAATTGTCTAGTATGGAGTCAGATTTGTTTGGGTATTTGGTGAAATTATGAACCTTTTTTCATATGAGTTTCTGTGAGAATGTTATTTCTGAAACTCTGAGTAGGAAAGCACTTTGTCTCTTGGTGGGCTGAGTTCTGGGTGTGTCTGAGTCAGAGAGGGGTGATGAGCCCCACAGGAGGAATGTCCTGCTACTTCTTGTATCATCAGCCTTGTATAGAAACAGCTAACACCCAGTGTCTTGATGGTGTGGTACTATCTCCAAAAAACTTTCACACACAGGATGTGAAAATACCCCAGAGGAGCTATTCCCAACGCATGATATCAGAACAGATTAAGGAAGAGTAGATATGGAAAATCCAACTGTTTTCTATTATATCAAAAAGACTGGTTAAAACGTAAAACAAAAACTGTTTTGAAAAACACAGTTAGCTTTCATAAAAGTGTGTTAATTCTATTAACATATAATGAATTACTATGCTGAATTAATGTATAATTTTTTAATTAGCTTTGATTTCTAATGCGATAAATATTAATAAATATGAACTGCATCAACAAAAACAAGGAGACTCAAAAATTTTTAAGACCAAAGCAATCTTCAGAAAAACTGCAGACTGCTATCGTAGCACAATACCAGGCAAAATGGGATTTTAAATATTTTTTATTGAAAGACTTGCCATTTGAAAATTGCTACTTGTTGTCTGATTGCTAACTAGAGTGACATTGAGTTGCCTTGAGGTCTGCTTTTCCTGGACAGTCACCATAATGGCCCAGGAGTCACTCAGCAGACATTGAGCTGGGATCAGAGCCCAAGTCTCTCACTCCATGCACATCCCATTAACAGAATAAGCTTAGAGATTCCCAAAAGGGGTGGGTAAATTTGCATAAGAAGCCAGAAGGCTTTACAAAAAGGAACTGAGAACCCCAACTCCTTTCTGTTTCCATTACCATAACTATACTGACCACTGTTGGGAGGCAGGTAAACTCAATCATGGCCCTCAGAGCCACTCTGAGGTCATGGGTCATATGTTCAAAAGGGTTTTCACCAGACCATGGAGGCAGTTAATTCTAGAGAAGCACCTGTTGATCAATGAACAGACTTTAAAAAGCCATGTTGATTGAGAAAGTTTTTATAGGGAACCTGGGGCTGCTTGGACCTGTGGCATCCATGGATGAAAGAGGTATTACTCTTTCCCACCCTGACTCAAGTCACTACTGCTAGAACCAGGAGGCAGTGGCAGGAAGTTTGGTAACTGACAACCTCCAATACCCTCTTGCTCCCTGTGACGGAAAACCCTTGAATGATCCTACTAGATGCTCAGGGAAGGGTAGGAACCTCATACTCAGGGTACTGACCACTTTCCTCTCTTCAAGGCAACATTAACTAAGTTTGACAGCCTGGATTAAACCCCTAGGGATCAAGGATTGAACACAGGAGGACCCACCTCCCACCCTCACATCAGATTCAAGGTCTCTGCTAAACCTGCAAGTGGAGGCCCAGGGTAACACTGTTTACACTCTAAACTGATGACCCCAGGCACCCTATTTTCAGTTTCATTACTGTGGTATGCAGAATAATATCTACACACACGCCCACAGGTTCACATCCTAATCTTTGGAACCTGTGAATACATCAGCTTACATGGCAAAGGAACTCTGCTGATATGACCATACTTAAGGGCCTTGATCTAAGGAGATTCTCCTGGATTTCCTGGTAGGTCCTTAAAAGTAAAGACCTTTTCCTACTGTGGTCAAAGAGAAGGGGTGACAGAAGAAAGCACAGAGAAATGAAATATGGAGGAGAGTCGGACACTACTGGCTTTGAAGAAAGAGGAAAAAGGCCATGGGCCAAGGAGAATCGAAAAGAGAAAGAAACTGATTCTTTTCAAGAGCATTTAGAATTGAACACAGTTATACAAACACCTTCATTTTATCCCTGTGAGACTCACACTGAAAATTCTAATCTCCAAAATTGCAACATAAATTTGTGTTAAACTGCTGATTTTGTGCCAATTTGTCATGGCAACAATAGAAAATGAATGCACTTATTATTAGTGCCTCAAAAGGAATGTCTAAACTCTTTCATAAAACAAAATTTGAAAAATTTATGTAGAAATCACTAGAATGGTCCAGTCGATCACAGAATAAATGGACACCTCCAAGCTAAACATGGGGACCCAAAGTGGAAGGAGATATTGCAGAAAACCTGGCAGGAAGCCCTATGGTCAGCCAACCCCAAGCCCATAAGCAAATAATGTTGAAAAATATTGGACGGACTGTGATTACTGAAATCAGTTGCTGTCTGTGTTTTGTTACTTTAACAAAATACCAAAAATTGAATAATTTATAAGAAAAGAAGTTTATTTTGCTTTATGGTTCTGGAGATTGGGAAGTCCAAGAGCATGGTGCTGGTGAAGGCCTCATGCTGCTTCAACACATAGTAGAAAGCAGAAGGGCAAGCAGACGTGTGCAAAACACTAAGGGCAGCCTTGCTTTGTAACAACCCCACTCCTGAGATAACTAATGCAGCTTGAGAGCAAGAACTCTCACTACCACAAGAATTAACCCATTCATGTGGGTTCTGTTCCTATGACCAAAACACCTCCCACCAGGCCCCACTTCCTAACACTATCATACTGAAGAATTAAGTTGCTAACACGGGAACTTTTGGATTGGGGTTTTTTGTTGTTCTTGTTTTGTTTTGGGTTTTTTTTGGGGGGGAGGGTGGTTATTTTTCCCCCAACATTTTTTTATTGTTGCATTATAGTTGTACACAATGATGGAATTTGGTGTTACATATTCACATGCACACAACATAACACTATAATTTGGTCAATATCATTCCCTAGCACTTCCCCCGTCCCTCCAAGACTTCCACCCTCTCGACTAATCTTCCTTTGATTTTCATGAGATCCCCACACTCTCCTTTCTTTTCATTTTTCCTCTCCAGCTCCCACATATGAGAGAAAATACATCCCTTGACCTTCTGAGTTCTTCTTATTTTACTTAACATAATGGTTTCTATACCACATTTTCTTTACCCATTCATCTGTCAATGGAAACCTAGGCTAGTTCCACAGTTTGGCTATTGTGAATTGTGCTGCTATAAACATGGGCATGCATGTTTCCCTGTAGTATGATGACTTTAATTCTTTAGGATAAATACCAACCAGTAGTGCAGCTGGGTCATTTGATGGTTCCATGGTTTGTCTTTTGAGGAAGCTCCATACTGATTTGCACAGCGGTTGTACTAATTTACAATCCCAACAGTGTAAAAATGTTCCTTTTCCTCCATATTTTCTCCAGCATTTATTAGTTTTTCTTGATGACTGCCACTCTGACTGATGTGAGATGAAATCTCAGTGTAGTTTTGATTTGCATTTCCCTAATTACTAATGATATCGAACATTTTTTCATATATTTGTTGACCATTTGTATTCCTTCTTCTTCTTTTTTTTTTTTTTTTTTTTTTTTGGTACTGGGGATTGAACCCAGGGGCACTCGACCACTGAGCCACATCCCCAGCCCAATTTTGTATTTTATTTAGAGACAGGGTCTCACTGAGTTGCTTAGGGCCTCGCTAAATTGCTGAGGCTGGCTTTGAACTTGCGATCCTCCTGTCTCAGCCTCCCAAGTGCTGGGATTACAGGCGTGCACCACTGCACCCGGCTGTATTCCTTCTTTTGAGATGTATGTTTAATTCATTTGTCCATTTATTAATTGGGTTATTTGGGATTGTGGTGTTAAGTTTTTTTAGTCTTTTAGTCTAGATATCAATCCTCTAGCAAGAGTAACTAGAAAAGATTCTCTCCCACTCTATAGGTTCTCCCTTCACAGTCCTAATTGTTTCCTTTGCTATGCAAAAGCTTTTTAATTTGATGCCATTCCATTTATCAATTTTTGGCATTATTTCCTGAGATTTACAGGTCCTATTGAGAAAGTTGTTGCCTTTGCCTGTATGCTGGACTCCAACATATGAACTTTTGAGGGACACAAACTACAGCTGTTGTGTACCCTCTCAGGTCTTCATTAATCTTTGAAGTTGCCTGAGGTATCATCTAGTCCTTGCCTAGTGAGGCTTAAGTTTCATTTTCCTGGGTTATGACCATATAAGTTTGTAGTAAGTTCGCCTCGGCTTCACTCAGTTGCGGGGCTAAGGGCGCAGTGCCAGGACACAGGCACCAGGAATCGGATGAAGAAACAGACGAGTTGCGAGCTGTCTGTGAATTCATTTATTATGTGAAAGTTTTACCCTTAAATAGTCAATTAATATTTATTACCTGTCTGCTCTTATGTTAATTAGGGTTTGAAACTGTGCCCAATCATGTAACATATAGATATGCTAACTAGGGATTGTATTTTGTCCAATCATGCTTCTACTAATACCTAACTGTGTCTTTGCTTAGTGTCCAATCTGGGCCCCCTAAGGTTTCCCTGGCAACAATTATGCTAATTATGGGGCAGTGGCCTTTGCTCCTCTGGCCTGCTGTGGGGGAAAGCTCCTTCCTGCAGGTTTGCCTGCCAGGCCTGTGTGAGTGTAGGTATTCCTTACACACTTGAGACATTCACAGCTGCCAGTCAAGTGCCAGGGGCTTCTCCTACATAAGTTAGGTTTCAGTTTGCTCATATAGGAACACAGGGATCTCAATCTAATCAATTCTCAATTAATTATTTTAACAATGGGAATAACCAGCACTTCCTTGTGAAAGTTTAATTAAATGACTAATATAAAGTACCTGGAGCATTAGACTGGGGATATAGCTCAATTGGTAGAGTGCTTGCCTCTTATGCACAAGGCTCTGTGTTGAATCCCCAGCCCCACGGAAAAAAAAAAAAAAAAAAAAGAAAAGAAAAGAAAAAGAAAATCCCTAAAGTACTGGGAGCATCACCACAAAAAGTGTTCTTATTATGATGTAGCCTAGGGACACAAGGGTTACACTGACTTCACTACAAACCAGACAAATAGTCCTTAAAGAAAGATTTTTCCACATGTTCAAGCTTCTCCTATCAGTGCAACTGACAAAGGCAAGTAAACAGATGCCCGCCAAATTAAAGTTGGATCATAATTGTTCTCAAGAACAGAAAAGTTATCCTGATTGGCCATGTGCCAGGTGCTATTCTAAGTCATATTAATCTTCAAAATAATCCTATACTAGAGGACTATTAATTACTCCCATCTTACAGATGAGTAAAGTGAGGAACAGAGAAGTAATTTCCCCAAATCACAAAACTGGAAAGTAGTGGAGCCAGGACACAAACCAGTAGGTCTGCTGGAAGGCCCCTGTCCACTCACTTACAATGTGCTATCTTAAAATCAGGCCATGTCATGAAATGTAAACTGTGATAAATCCCATCTCATAAGTACTGACCCCTAACCAAGAAACAGGCAAGTATTGATTGGTTATTAGTAATTTAAAGGAATTTACCTTCTCAAAGAGCAAAGGATTCCTGGTAACGTTTTAAAATCATAGTATGAGTCATATTTAACTGATCTTATTTAACCACTTCAGTTAGTGATGCTTTAAATATTTGAACAAAACTAATAATATAGTAATAAGGTTCAGGACTTGCTATCCCAAAATATGGCACCTTGGC
>JAJEJO010059649.1:33179-58612 GCA_020662805.1 Glaucomys volans | reverse complement strand
TTCCTTAACATTGTAAAGGCTATTTATGCCAAGCCCACAGCTAACATCATTCTAAATGGAGAAAAATTGAAAGCATTCCCCCTGAGAACTGGAACAAGGCAAGGATGCCCTCTTTCGCCACTACTATTCAACATTGTTCTTGAAACTCTAGCCAGAGCAATTAGACAGACCAAAGAAATTAGAGGAATACGAATAGGAAAAGAAGAGCTCAAACTGTCCCTATTTGCTGATGACATGATTCTCTTTTTAGAAGACCCTAAGAATTCCACCAGAAAACTTCTGGAACTCGTAAATGAATTCAGTAAAGTAGCAGGATATAAAATTAATGCTCATAAATCTAATGCATTTTTATTCTTAAGTGATGCATCCTCTGAGAGAGAAATTAGGAAAACTACCCCATTCACATTAACCTCAAAAAAAAATAAAATACTTGGGAATCAATCGAACAAAAGATGTGAAAGACCTCTACACTGAGAACTACAGAACACTAAAGAAAGAAGTTAAAGAGCATCTGAGAAGATGGAAAGATCTCCAATGTTCTTGGATAGGCAGAATTAATATTGTCAAAATGGCCATACTTCCAAAAATGCTATACAAATTCAATACAATTCCAATTAAAATCCCAATGACGGACCTCATAGAAATAGATCAAGCAATCATGAAATTCATTTGGAGGAATAAGAGACCCAGAATTGCTAAAGCAATCCTTAGCAAGAAGAGGGAAGCAGGGGGTTTCACAATACCAGACCTTCAACTATACTACAGAGCAATAGTAACAAAAACAGCATGGTATTGGTACCAAAATAGACAGGTAGATCAATGGTACAGAATAGAGGCCACAGAGACAAACCCACATAAATACAGGTATCTCATACTTGACAAAGGAGGCACAAACATGCAATGGAGAAAAGACAGCCTCTTCAACAAATGGTGCTGGGAAAACTGGAAATCCATATGCAGCAAAATGAAACTAAACCCATATCTCTCACCCTGTACAAAACTCAACTCAAAGTGGATCAAGGACGTAGAAATCAGACCAGAGACTCTGCACCTAATAGAAGAGAAAATAGGTCCAAATCTTCATCATGTTGGCCTAGGACCAGATTTCCTTAACATGACTCCCAAAGCACAAGAAATAAAAGCTGGAATCAATGATTGGGATAGAGTCAAACTAAAAAGCTTTTTCTCAGCAAAGGAAACAATCAGCAATGTGAAGAGAGAGCCTTCAGAGTGGGAGAAAATCTTTGCCACACACACTTCAGACAGAGCACTAATCTCCAGAATCTAAAAGTACTCAAAAATCTTTACACCAAGAACACCAATAACCCAATCAATAAATGGGCCAAGGAAATGAACAGACACTTTACAGAGGAAGATCTACAAGCAATCAACAGATTTATGAAAAAATGTTCAACATCACTCGTTATAAGAGAAATGCAAATCAAAAGCTCCTTAAGATTTCATCTTACCCCAATTAGAATGTCTTTTATTAAGAACACAGGCAACAACAGGTGTTGGTGAGGATGTGGGGAAAAGGGTACACTCATACATTGCTGGTGGGAGTGCAAGTTGGTGCAGCCACTCTGGAAAGCAGTGTGGAGATTCCTTAGAAAACTTGGAATGCATCCACCATTTGACCCAGCTATCCCACTCCTTGGCCTATACCCAAAGGACTTAAAATCAGATTACTACAGTGATGCAGCCACATCAATGTTCATAGCTGCTCAATTCACAATAGCTAGATTATGGAATCAACCTAGATACCCTTCAGTAGATGAATGGATAAAGAAACTGTGGTATATATACACAATGGAATATTACTCAGCCATAAAGAAGAATAAAATTATGGCATTTGTAGGTAAATGGATGATGTTGGAGACTGTTATGCTAAGTGAGATCAGCCAATCCCAAAAATCCAAAGGCCGAATGGTCTCACTAATAAATGAATGATGATGCATAATGCAGGGGGGAAGGGTGGCAAGAATGGAGGAAGGATAGGTAGCATAGAGGGAAGGGAGGGGTGGGACCGGGTGGGGGGTAAAAATAATAACAGAACGTGTGACAGATACCATTGCCCTGTGTACATGTATGAACGCACAGATGGTGTGACTCTACTTTGTGTACAGCCAGTGAAACAATAGCTGTACTCCATTTGTGCTCAATGAATCAATAAGTAAATAAAAAGAAAAAAGAAAAAAATCCTTATCCCCAAAGACCAGAAAGAAAATTAACAAATGGGCTGGCTAAGTTTTCCCCAGTTTATTACACTTACTTCACATTCTTTATCACATTTTTCCAATGACTGTCCACTCTTTATCAAACCTACTACTTAAAAACCACTCAAGTTTAATAGTTTCTAGGGTTTTCATTTCCTTATGAAGGCTCCCATGTCCATGTCCAGAAAAGTCATAGAAAACCAATTTGTGAACTTTTCTCTTGTGAATATACTTTTGGTGTTAGGAGCCTCAGTCATGAACCTAGGATGAATAAAGGAAAAGATATTTCCTCCCTTCTGTGAACTTTTTAAATTATTTCAGGAGAAACATGAGAAGTACTTTTCAGATGAATTTTTCTTCTTGGCCCTATGTAGTCAGAGCATTAACCAAAGAAGGAAGCTATGGCAAGGAACTGTTAATCCAGGCATTCGAATTGAACATATCACCTTAACTCTGTTTTTTGAGTTTCCCCTGGGAAACACCTTTTCCTTTTCCTTGCTGCGTAGTTGGTTATTTTGCTTTTCAATGGTTATTCAGTTGATCCAGTTATGTTGTTGGATGACCTCATTCCTAAGACATTGTTTGGTCATTTCCCTAGGTGGATCTCAAGAAGTTACTTAAATACATATTACTTCTCATAGTCCCTTTGAAATAGAATAGGAAAAATAGAAAAGAGACATAAAGGAAGGACAAAGAAAAAAGATTTTAATTCAGAAGTTCCACATGTATTTCCAGGCCTGTTGCCCTCTAAACCCATTTCCATTCCAGACCTGTTATTCCCCAAATTCCTAGGAAATCTGTAAATCTACATGTATACTGTTAATTAGTATACCAATAAGTCAAGTAAGCAAAGAGAAATAGAATATCTTGAGGAACCTATAATTTAGGAGACTTTCTGGCATTCTCTATTGATCAGATAATAAAAACCTCATGAGCCTGAAGACTCTGGGATTGACCAGATCATCCAGATCACCAGAACCCATCTTGAGATCACCGTACTGATATCATTCCTACATACCTTTCCATTCCTACCCTTTGCCAGTTCTCTATTAAAAAAAGAGCCAGGAACCCAAAAGCGCATCTCTCATTCCAGATGGCCCATGTTCTCCCTTGAATGTGTATTTCTTGCTTTACCCCTGAAGCATCTCTCTCTTGAGGTTTACCCCATTCTTCCTTGAATATATACCTACTTTCCTGAACAAATCTGTGTCCATGCCTCTGACTGACCATGCCAAAATTCTTTTTATTATTTAAGCCAAGAACACCCTACCCTCCTGTCATACCCTGAGAAGCAGATCCCCTCTGAGATCAGAGAAGACTCTGGGGTGTAAATGAAAGAATATATCACGAGAATGGGGAAATCTGAGGCCCCTGCCCTCGGCCTGAGACTGTCTTTGCAGTTGCCTCTCCAGTGAGTGTTTGTTTAGCCTCCTGGGTGATTTTCCTTCTCTTTCTCCTTGGGTTTCTTCACACTCATCTAAGATTGTCCGGATATTTGTGTGGGACTATAATTAAAGTTCTTTACCCTTAGTTTTCTTCTTTCTCTTCACTTCCCTTCCACCATCTCAGCAGAAGCAGTTCTCCAAAATACTCTAAAAAAACTTTAACCAAAATTTTCTCATGTGGTAAAACTTGCTACTAAAGATTCTGCCCCAGATAAAGCAACGTATCAAGTAATAATACAATTTGGGAAGCAATTGGGCCTTTGTGTCTAAGTCAGCCACTTCCTACCTGAATCACAGATAATATAATTGGCACAGGTAAGAAAACACAAGATCATTTTTTAGATGTACATATGGATTTAAAAGTAAAATGGTATGATGTCTGTAAAGTGTTTAATTCAAAAAATAAATTAATGAAGCAAATATAGTAATGTAAATTTAAAAATCTAGGAGATGTATATATTATATATTATTATACTATTTTCTCTCCCAATTATTATATTTGATTTTTTAATAAAAAAATTATTTAATGAATAAAGAAAATATAAGAAGAAAAAAAGATATGCTGTGTTACAGGACAAATTCTGGTGTCATACCTTATGGCTCCCTTCAAGCCAGTACTTTGAGTCCACACTGTAGGGATCCAGCTTGACATTTCTACAGCTATCTTGTATGTGACCACCATCTTGCACACTAGATGATCCTGGCACACATTTCAAACCCTATAGGATAACAAAGTCATTAAGATAGGTGAGTGATTCGTGCTGGCCATTGACACTCAGAAATGTGGCAATGGGATTGAACCCATGGCCTCATGCATGCTATGTAAGCACTCTACCACTGAGCAACCCCCACCGCCACCCCAGCCCACTCAAACTATTTCTTAGCTGCTATTTGACAAGCAAACAGTTTTTGAGAAAGCCCAGAACATTTCAGTTAACCCCAGCCCACCTCTGTCTAGTTTAGCATATAAACCCCTTCCCTCCTGCCTTGGAGTCCAAGTATCCACCTGTCTCACTGCCACCCAAGATATGCTTCTGCCTAAAAGTCCCTAATAAATTGCACTCTGTAATCCTGGATTTATCTACCTCTTTCTTCAGTCTCTTAGCACCTTTTGCCTCTGGCAACCGGTTTTTGTGCCCTGAGTTTTTCCAGGACACCACACCTTCAGGATGTTTGGTGTGTATATCTCCAAAGACTTTATTATCTCCACAAAACTAAAACACAGTGGCTTGGGATATAGCTCAGTAGTACAGCACTTGTCTAGCACCTAGGAGGCCCTAAGTTTGATCCCCAGCATTAAAAAGGAAAAAATAAAAATAAAAAACCTAAGGCATGCAACTTAACTGCTCATTGTACTTGACAGTGGTTAATCAATTACAGTTCCAAAGTTGTAAATGTGGAACTCCAAGGTAGAGACAACTGTGTGTTCTGAGCCTCTCAACTATACACTGACCTACCAGGACCAGGTAGGATCAAATAGCTGCAACTGCAAGTATTTCATGATGCCTGGCAAAGGCTGGCCTGCCAGGCCTTTCTTCATACTGTCCATGTTTATTCTCAACACTTTCCTGTGCTCAAGCTGTTCCTTAACCCTGGATATCCTCCATCCTTTTCCCATTTTCCAAATCCTGCCTTTCCACATTCAACCAAATTAATATACTTTAGTCTTTAGTAAATCTATGACTACACTTATCCACCCTTGTTTCCACACTTTAGCCAAGTTTGCTCTCTTCTGAATAAAGCAGCAGCTATCATCCCCAACCCCCACATTGGAATAACTAAGGTTGGATTATCCAAATCTAACTGTTGACAGCCAGCTGAAGAGCCCTCGGACTTTCATCCGAAGGTAAGCTATGCAGTTACTGGTGGGCAAGGTAAGACTGACATCATCCAGGAACTTTACCATGCCAGTAGTCAGGACCTCAAGGTAGAGGGTGATCTGAGACCCACCATCAGGACTTGGAAAAGAGTAATATAACTGGCTAGTGGTATCTTCCATGAGAACAGAGATGGAGAAAAGTGCCATGTTGGAGCTCAGAAAATGATGCCCCCAAATTATGCTACTTTAACATGTTGTGTTTTGAGTAAGAAGTAAACCAAGGTCTCTCTGACTCTCTTGCCTCCCTGTCTCTTAGGTCTTTTTTCCTCTCAAAGTACATGAAGGGACTTTCTCTTAAGTTCTATTTACCTAAAGGCTGAATCCTGCAGAAGATTGATTCCCAGAAAAGAAGACTGGAATTGATACATAATGCAAAGCCTAGGGGAACTCTTCCTCAGGCTATTGTACATTCTTCAGGTCCATTCATCTCCCCTTGAAATCATTCACTACCCTTCTGAGGGTGCTTACAGCCTCCACTTCTCTCTCCCCTAAGAGGAAAGGTATATAAACTTCTAGATCTCATTGTTCTCTTCTAGAACACTCTTAAGTGTTCACTTTGCTGAGATGTTTCCAAGCACATAATAAACGTGCACATTTTCTCCTGTCAATCTGTCTTTGGTCAGTTTATTTCAGAAGACTCAAGTTGCCTTCACCCCTACAGTGAGATATCACATTATTTGCCATCCCTGACTCCATCTGTAGGCTACCAATAGTTCACTATAGCATGTAACAAATAGAAATGAAAAAAGCTAAGGGTATTAAAGCATCTACTGGATGATTCACTTTGCATTTAAGGCTTTGGGGAAATGCAGGAGCAATTTGGAAAAGTAATATCTTAAACCATCCTCAGCCACTAGTACCACAGCAATTCATTAATGTAACTATTGCTTTTGGTCACCATTTTATTCACTTATCTACTCATTTATCCCTTCACATCCATTCAACAAATGTTTCCTGAGCAGCCACATCAATGTTTATAGCAGCTCAACTCATAATAGCTAAACTATGGAACCAACCTAGATGCCCTTCAACAGATGAATGGATAAAGAAATTGTGGTATATATATGCAATGGAATATTACTTAGCCTTAAAGAATAATGAAATTATGGCATTTGCCAGTAAATGGATGGTGCTGAAGAGTATCATGCTAAGCAAAATAAGCCAATCCCAAAAAACCAAAGGCCACATGTTTTCTCTGATATGTGGATGTTAATTCACAATAAGGGGGGCAGTGCTAGGGAAGAATAGAGGTACTTTCAATTAGACAGAGGGGAGTGAAGGGAGGGGAGGGGGTACAGAGGTAGGAAAAATACCCTATGTGCATATATGACTATGTGACCAGTGTGATCCTGTATCATGTACAACCAGAAAAATGAGAATACTCCATTTATATATGATGTGCCAAAATTCATTCTACTGTCATGTATGACTAATTAGAAGAAATTTAAAAATGTTTACTTAGGCCTCATTAAATATACAACATACTAATAGAAAAATTTAGGGGATGCTACAGCAAAGTAGTTAAGTACTGGCTCTAAATGTCTCACTTCAAATCCTGACTCCACCACTTACTAATAAATTTCCTAAAGTTACTTAAAACAATGTCTAATACATTGAAACCTCTCAACAAATGTCAGTGATTATTTTTAATAGCATCATCTTCATGATCGTCTGGTGATGATAAAGAGAAGCTAGTGATCTAGTAGAGGAATAAAGCACAGGAGTTTTGATGGGAAGACTAGTTACTGTAGGGTAGAAAAGTGGGTGATCCCTTTGCTGTCCATCATAAAGGGTCATGACAGGTTAACAAAAGGAAAGCATAATAAATTATTTGATCATAATTTCACATGACAAAGATTTCAGATTGAAAACCCAGAGACTCAGGGTGATCTACCCATTCTTATTCTTTAGATTCAATGAAGCATGGAGAGCTGTGTACAGATATGAGAAAAGGACTATGACCTAATAGTAACAGACTAAGCAGTGGTTGGGGCACAGGCGGGTGTGGCAAGACCTGTCTGTTTAGATTTTTCTTGACCTCTCTATGCAAAGTTCCTTCTTTCCAGGTCTGGGGCAAGATGGTTTCTGAAATGGGGATATGAACTATAATCCAAGAAGGTAGATTGAACAATTTCTTTGTAACCACTTTTTACACAGAAAAATGGGGTTGAGAGAATTGAGTAATATTTTTAGGATTAATGGCTGGCTTTGGAAAGAAGGGGTTCTGGTTTCCATGATTTTGTCTTGTAGGAAAAAGAATAAGAGACAGGAGGGTAGGAGAAGGTCAGAGAGAAACTTTGTTTCTGAGGCTGCTTCTCAAAACTTTACTTTAGATATCATTTTCTGAGCCCCATCATTAAGCATTCTGATAGCACTATGTACTCTTCATAACTTTTATTTTACTTTAACTATTCAATCTTTCCTCCTAGACTATAAACTGAAGATGTGTCTACTTTATTCTCCACTGTATTCCTGGCCCCATAGTAGATGCTCAATAAATATATTTGGACTAATAAAAGTGATTGAACTAGTAGTGAGAACTTATAAAGAGAAAAGTGAAGTATAAAGGGATCCAGATCACAGAGGGGCAACAATCAGCCGGCCCCTGCATGAGTGTGTGTTTAGGATGAAGAGTCATAGTCACCAGAAGAATCAGTGTTCACTTCAATATTTTGAACACTACCAATCCTATCAAATGAACATAATTTCAATAGATATTTTTAATGCATTCCATAATTAATTGTATGAAGGTTTTAAGATTTCCCATGAGTCTCAGTGAAATTCAGGAAATTCTAGTATAGACGCAATTGAACAAAGCAATGAAATACTTTCTCTTCTGTTCTGTAAGGGCACAGATATATTTTCCAATTCATTTTTTGCTATAGCCTCCAAAGGGGAACTCAAAGCTTGCCAAACTCAAATATTGTTAGAACTCAAACAATTTTAAAACTCCAAGGAAGACCAGTTTTTAATCACCTCTGGGATGTTCACTTTCAGTAAGGATATTTAAGGCTAAAAAAGTGTAAGTCCAAATATAGCTCTAAGATGTTGAGCTGTCTACTTTTCTAACTCTGTTGGTGATAGAATTGTTGTTGCCTTGTGAAATCTTTCTGCAGTTTGACCCTTCTCAGCAGGAACTTGGTGATTAATAATGCCCTTAATTGCTTTTCGTCCTGCCTTCACAGCTGGTAGGAAAAGTGATGTATATCACATAAAAGACTGAACCCAAGTTTTAAGGACAGAAAGGAAGTAGGTATGTGGTTATTGGGCTCTGCCTTCTTCCTACATGGTGGAGGCCATGAAGCCTCTCCCAAACTAAGGACAGGAGCTCCGCCCAGCACTGAGCAGCCTCAGGCCCCAGGAAGGGGCCTGACAGAAAGGCTTCCGAGAGCCCCAGTCTTTGGTCTAAGCTTCCCCATCAGCCTCACAGACCTTGAGAAGTGTGAGCTAATAAGCCGATGAATTGGGTTTCCTTCCTCACACCCTTTGCTGATAATTAATTGATACAAGAACTTGGTGACTCAAAATGCTTTTGAGGTCACAGGGAACAATGGATTTTCCAGTGCAGTCAATCATTTCAAGTGTTCAGTAGGAGTAAAAACTACACTGATGGTGTTATGACTCAGTGGCTGTGATGAAATCTAATCAAATGGGGGAGCAGTTGGGAGCAGAGGGAGGGATGCTGGGCAGTGAACATGACTTCGATTTTGGAAAATGATTGTTTTTTCATTTGAAGTAATTTAGTAACTTTCCAAAAAGACAGATTGAAGTTATATGATTAGTTTCCCCAGACTAGTGAAATGCTTTCTGATAACTTTATTATTTTGCTTTTAATATCAATTCCTTATGAGAACTGGTGAAAAGTAGAGAAGGAGTGAGAGACTGGAACAGCCTCAAACAACAGATTGCCTTGAATTTAAAGAAAGCAAGTCTCCAAAATCTCAAGAGAACTCCTGCCAGGTCCCCCAGGACTTATTGACTGTAAAATATGTCAATGGTTGGAATGATTAGAAAATGTATCTTGTGCTTTCTTTGATGTAGTTTATTTAAGTTTACATCATATACTTTATGGGATCCAATTTTAAACTGCTCCATTGGAGATACAGAAAATGTGGCATAGATGCATAATGGAATACTATTCTGCCTTTAAAAAGTGGGAGCTGGGGGGAGGAATTCATCATTTGTGACAACATGGATAACCCTGAAGGATGTAATGCTAAGTGAAATAAGTCAGCCACAGAGAGGAAACATTTCATTGTTACCAGAGTCCTTGGGTGAAGGCCCCAGCTCCAGTAATTCCAACAGACCAGGTATAGCCACCTGTCCCAATATTCCAATCAAAGAGACAAGCAATGGTAAAGTGCAGGAAAGGAGCTTTTAATCAGCATGGTCATGCCAGGGAGAACAGATGGGTACAATGACCAAAGATCTGTCTTAAAGGGACAGACAGAAACTTTGAGGTTTTATAGAAAACTGTAGCAAAGGCGAAGGTTGGGGCCTTGCATGTGGGTTTTGTGTGGCTGGCAGAATAAGTCATTCTGGTCTTGCCATGGTGTGGTTGATCATTATTTCAAGATGATTCTATGAAGCTCTGAGAAGGTCATTACCACTTGAGAGGGCAACTGGTTCCCATCTTAAGGTGACTGTGCCTGCTTAGTGGGGGCTGTCATAGGCCAATTTCTCCTGCTTGATGTGGGGGGCAATCTCATCATGGGGTAATCTGGTTTACAAGGCCCCCCATTACTCGGGTGTAGTTTAGGTCCCTTGTCAAAAAATGCTTATCAACTGGTCTGCTGTTTCTGGAATCTAAGGCAACAAGAGAAGAAAGTGGCTTAGAAGGAAAAGAAAAGTTTAAAAGGCAAATGGACCTACTTTTTCTTCTATTAGGTACAGGGTCTCTGGTCTAATTCCTAGGTTCTTGATCCATTTTGAGTTGAGTTTTGTGGAGGGTGAGAGATAGGGGTTTAGTTTCATTTTGCTGCATATGGATTTCCAATTTTCCCAGCACCATTTGTTGAAGAGGCTATTGTATGTTTTTGGCACCTTAGTCTAGTATGAGAAAACTGTATTTATGTGGGTTTGTCTCTGTGTCCTCTATTCTGTACCATTGATCTACCTGCCTATTTTGGTACCACAACCATGCCGTTTTTGTTACTATTGCTCTGTAGTATAGTTGGAGGTCTGGTATTGTGATACCCCCTGCTTCACTCTTCTTGCTAAGGATTGCTTTAGCTATTCGGGGTCTCTTATTCCTCCAAATGAATTTCATGATTCCTTGCTCTATTTCTTTGAGATCCGTCATTGGGATTTTAATTGGAATTGCATTGAATTTGTATAGTGCTTTTGTAGTAGGGCCATTTTGACAATATTAATTCTGCCTATCCAAGAACATGGGAGATCTTTCCATCTTCTCAGATTTTCTGTAATTTCTTTCTTTAGTGTTTTGTAGTTCTTGTTGTAGAGGTCTTTCACCTCTTTTGTTAGATTGAGTCCCAAGTATTTTATTTTTTTAGAGGCTATTGTGAAAGGGGTAGTTTTCCTAATTTCTCTTTCAGAGGATTCATCACTTATGAGTAAAATCTTCATCATGTGGGCTGAGGACCAGACTTCCTCAACATGAACCCCAAAGCACAAGAAATAAAAGCAGGAATCAATAATTGGAAAAGATTCAAACTAAAAAACTTTTCCTCAGCAAAGGAAACAATCAGCAATGTGAGGAGAGAACCTACAGAGTGGGAGAAAATCTTTGCCACACAAACTTCAGATAGAACACTCATTTCCAGAATCTACAAAGAACTCATAAAACTTTACCCCAAGAATACAAATAAGCCAATTAATAAATGGGTTAAGGAAATGGACAGACACTTTACAGAAGACGACCTACAAGCAATCAACAGATATATGAAAAAATGTTCAACCTCCCTAATAATAAGAGAAATGCAAATCAAAACTACCCTAAGATATCATCTCACCCCAATTAGAATATCTATTATCAAGAATACAAGCAACAATAGGTATGGGTGAAGATGTGGGGAAAAAGGTACACTCATACATTGCTGGTGGGGTTGCAAATTGGTGCAACCACTCTGGAAAGCAGTATGGAGATTTCTTAGTAAACCTGGAATGGATCCACCATTTGACCCAGCTATCCCACTCCTTGGCCTATACCCAAAGGACTTAAAATCGGCACACTACAGTGATGCAGCCACATCAATGTTCATAGCTGCTCAATTTACAACAGCTAGATTGTGGAACCAACCTAGATCCCCTTCAATAGATGAATGGATAAAGAAACTGTGGTAGATATACACAATGGAATATTACTCAGCCATAAAGAAGAATAAAATTATGGCATTTGCAGGTAAATGGATGGAGTTGGAGATGGTCATGCTGAGTGAGATTAGCCAATCCCCAAAAACCGAAGGCCGAATGATCTCTCTGATAAGTGGAAGATGATACATAATGCGGGGTGGGAGGGAGGCAGGAATGGAGGAAGGATGGATTGCATAGGGAAAAAAGGGGGTGGGGTCAGGGAGGGGGATAAGAATAATAACAGAATGAGACAAACATCATTACCCTATGTACATGTATGATTACACAAATGGTGTGACTCTATTTTATGTACAACTAGAGAAACAACAGCTGTAATCCACTGTGTGCAATGAATCAAAATAAAAAAAAGAAAACTTAAAAAAAACTTTGTTTAAAGCAGAAATTTAAAAATATTCAAAATGAATAATAATGAAGATATTATAAGTCAAAACTTTGTGATACACAGCTAAAGTTATACTTGAGGCAAATTCATAGCTTTAAATTATTTACCAGGAAACAAATACCAAAAATTTGGATGAGTTGGGGCTGGGAATGTAGGTCAATTGGTGGAACAATGGCCTAATATGAATCAAACGCTAGGTTCAATCCCCAGCACCACTACACACACACACACACACACACACACACACACACACAAATAAATAGGTGAGTTAAGGATTCAATTTAAAAAGTTGAGAGTTAACAGAGTAACTCCAAGAAAGAAGCAAAATATAAAGGCAAAAGGGAAGGAAAAGATAATTTTAGAAAAAATTAAAGGATTAACAAAATCAAAAATTAATTTTTGTAAGAATCATACTATAGTTTTGGTAATACTAAACCAAGAAAAAGAGAAAATATAATTTAAAAGTACAAAAATAAAAACTACAGAAGAAATATAAAATACAAAAAGAAAGAAAAAACATGAAGATGTAACACAGGTGTGTTAAAAAAATTATGAGCAGTTGTACATTGAAAAAATTAAAAACCTAGATAAAATGCTTAGAAAAATGAAAAATGCCAAATTTGGCAGAAGAATAAATAACAAATTTGAATATACAAGTAAGTATAAAAGAAATTGAATCCTCCAGCCTCAACCTACCAAGTCCCTGGCATGTACCACCACATCCAGCCAAGCTGTTTTGTTTTTTTTTTAACAAATTTACTTACTCTAAGTTTATGTGGAAATGTAAAAGTCCAAAAATAGCTAAGACAATTGAAAAACAGAGGGATAAATAGGAGAGTTCACCAAATAGTAAGGCATACTATAAAACCAAAGTCACAAAATATGGTTGTTCTGTCACAAGAAAAACATAAAAGAGAACCGGAACAGAACAGGAAAATCAAAGTCAGGAACCTAACATACAATAAAGATGACACCACAAATCATTAAAATACAAATTATTCAGTTACTGTTTTAAGAAAACATCTAATCATGTGGAGAAAAATAAAAGCAGGTTCCTACCTAACACCTTAATCAAAGATAGATTCCAAACTGATTATATATGTACATTTGAGAGATGAAATAACAAAATGTTAAAAGAAGAAAACATAGAAAATGTCTTGGTGATCTAAGAAATAAAATGATGGCTTTTAATATCTTAAACTTAATTGTTCTTTTAAATAGAAGATACCCAAAATGAAGTTAATGTATTACGAGAGCAAGACATTTTGTTTCTTAAGCTGACAAGTGATTAATAAATATAATATATAATTCTGCAAATAAATAAGATAATGAAAACAAGCCAAATAGGATAAATGTGCAAAGGTTATGAATGGGCAATCTATGAAAGAGAGAACTGAAAAGGCTAGCATATGGAAAGGCTTTCCAATTCATTGGTAATCTGCTCCAGCACGTGCAAGCTCTGGCTACTACAAGAATTCAGCACCACATCACTATCACCCAAAGTCCACAATTTACATTAGAGTTCACTGTCAGTGTTGAATATCCTATGTGTTTCAACAAAAGTATAATGACATATTCATCATTATAATGTCTACATAATAATTTCGCTGCCCTAAACATCTTCTGAGCTCAGCCTATTCATCTCTTCCTTTCCTCTACTCCCTGAGAACCACTGATCTTTTTACTGTCCTAATAATTTTCCCTTTTCAAAAATTTTATACAGTTGGAATCATACAATACGCAGCCTTTTCAGTTTGGTTTCCTTTATTCGGTAAAATGCATTTCATATTCCTGCATGTCTTTTTGTGGCTTCAGTATTCATTTCTTTTTAGCCCTGAATGATATTCCATTGTCTGGATATATCACAGTTTATCCATTCACCTACCAAAGGACATCTTGGCTGTTTTCAAATTTTGGCAATTATAAGTAGGGCTGTTACAAATATCTATGAGCAGATTTTTGTATAGACGTGAGTTTTTAACTCCTTTGGATAAATTCCAAGAAGCATAACTGCTGGTCATATGATTAGAATGACCAGCAGTTTTTCAAGAAACTGTTATACTGTCTTCCTAAGTGGCTATACAATTTTGTACTCCCATCTGCCAAGAAGATGAGAGTTCCTGTTGCTCCACACCCTTGTTAGCATTTGTTATTATCAAGTCATAAATTTTTCAAGACATAGAAACCACTAAGTATTAAAATAAAAATTGAAAAATTATGCTTCATAAAAATTTAGAACTTCTGTTCATCAAAAATCCATCATTAAAAATGAGAACATGGGCTGGGGTTGTAGCTCAGTGGTAGAGTACTCGCCTAACATGTGTGAGGCACTGAGTTCGATTCTCAGCACCACACAAAAAATAAATAAAATAAAGATATTGTGTCCATCTACAGCTAAAAAAATTTAAAAATGAGAACACTAGGATAAAATATTTACAATGCATATAACCAACAAAGGACTGATATCCAGTATATAAAAGAATTCCTATAAATTAATAACAAAGGAAAAAAAGTCAGTGCTCACACAAACCAACCAGGATGTTGCCTGTGTTCTGAGCCCCTTATCAAGAGGGCTGGTCTGTATGTCCTGAGCTCACAGTCATGTGACCCAGTCCTCCACTCCATCCTCTAAGCCCGCTTTTTCAACAGGAAAGACATCTGAGTACATAGTGGTTGTCATCATATTCACATATTATTGTTCCTCTTCTTCTATCTGGTTGTCCCCTAATGCTTGGCAGGAAATTTATCTTTTATTAAGCTTCTTCCTGTGCTTTCATGGGGAACTGGGAAACTTCCCCAGCAACAACAACGAAAATTAAAAAGAAAGTGGAGTCTGTGCCATAGGGCTGGGGATCACATGTCTCCAGGGGACAGGCTCACTAGACAGGTTGTCATAGCAACGTAGTGGCAGAGGCGGGTGGTAAGCCTTCAGTGAATGCTGAGCAATGGGGAACCTAGCAGGAGCCCAGGAGGGCAGCACCTGCCAGGGACAGGGACCCTTCTTAGAAAATATTGTCTATGTTTACAATTTGCTTTTTTCTTTTAAACAGAAAGATTAATATTAAACATATAAAAAATTACTCATGGAAACATAGAAAATCAATTTATTTCAAATAAAATACTACAAGTTATCGGTTCTCTGTGTAGGGAACCTAAGTTCCGTAAAAAAAATAAAAAAATAACAAAGGGGCTGAGGCTGTAGCTCAGTGGCAGAGCATTTGCCTAACTCGTGTGAAGCACTGCATTCAATCCTTAGCACCGAATAAAAATAAACAAATACAATAAAGGCATGCTGTTCATCTATAACTACAAAAAAAACTTTTAATTAATAACAAAAGGAGCCTGCCCTACAGAACATTCTCAACAAAATATTCAAAAAGTTATATAAAATAAAAGGACAGACATTACAAAGAGAAACACATACAAATGGTCAATAAGTCATCAAAGTTTTCTCTATTCCTTTGGTCATGAGGGAAAGGTAAATTAAAGCCACAATGAGTTACCATTTCATATCTACTAGGGTGATTTCAATTAAAATGACAGTGGCAAATGTTAATGAGGAAATGGAATAATCGAAGAATTTTATATTGCTGGTAGTATGGTAAAATGATGAAAACATTTTGGAACATCACAGTTTCTTATAAAGTTAAACATACACCTACTCTATGACTCAGTCATTTCTCTCCTATATATTTACCTGGAAATAACTGAAACAATATGTACACACATACACACAAACACACACACACGCACACACAAAGACTAGTACATAAAAGTTCAAAGCAATGTTATTCATAATAGGTAATAAACTGGAAACAATCCAAATTCCCATCCATAGAGGAGTAGATATGCAAACTATGGTTTAGTCATATGATCAAATACTACACAGCAATAAAGGGATAAGCTATTGACAACACACAATTGAATGAATCTCAAAAACTAGGTTGAGCAAATGAAGCCAAACATGACAAAATACAGACTGAATAATTCTGTGTATATAAAGTTCAAACACAGGCAAAATAATTTATAGCAGTGGAAACTACAATTCTGTTCATGTATGGGGTTTGGGAGTTAATGGGCTGAGTACATCAAGGAACTCTGTGGGGTGATAGAAATGTTCTATATCTTAATCATGGGTATCTCCTCTGTATAAAGACTTCAGTGGAACTTGTGTCACTACAGAGGAAAGACTGAGGAAAGTGGCAGTAAGAAAACATACATGGTTCTCTAGAGGAACAAAATCAACAGGAAGTATAATTACAAAAAGGGAATTTATTAGATTGGCTTACATGACCAGAAGCTGGATAGTCCACAATGGCCATCTGCAGCTGAAGAGCTGGAAGAACCAGTAGCTGTGCAATCC
Source organism: Glaucomys volans (assembly GCA_020662805.1). Taxonomy (NCBI): domain Eukaryota; kingdom Metazoa; phylum Chordata; class Mammalia; order Rodentia; family Sciuridae; genus Glaucomys; species Glaucomys volans. The sequence goes on along the minus strand of JAJEJO010059649.1, from coordinate 41,994 downwards.
AAAAGGTGGAAGCCCCAGAAGAAGAAGGATCAACAGTGCTACCCTAGTCTGAGACCAAGACTTCAAGAACTCATTCAAGAACAGCCAAGCTTGCATCTGCATCTGCTTCCTTGTTCTTCCAACTTTTATTCCATCCAAGTCACCATCCCAATGACTGGTGCTGCCCACGCTTAGGGAGGGTCTCCACTTCAGTTTGCTATCCAACATTCCAATCATTCCTAGACACACCCAGAAGCCTCTCTTAATCATAGGCATCTCTTAATCCAATCAAGTTGACAATTCAAATTAATCATTACAATGGTTCTAGTGTAAACTTCTGGGTCAGCTTCAACCTTAAAGATAGGCTCAAGATCATTCTTCCAGAAATTTTTGGCAAGTAGAAACTTTCATTAAGCCCCATTTCTTTCTTTTTAATATACAGGTTAACTATTCCTTACCTGAAATATGTGGGACTATAAGTTTATAGGATTTTGGACTTTTAAATTGTGGAATGTTTGCATACATAATGTGATATCCTAGGGATGGGATCCAAGTCTAAACACAAAATTCATTTGTGTTTTTATATACAAGCTGTACATATAACCTGAAGGTAACTCTATATAATATTTCTAGTGGACCTGCTGTTTTCATGGCAATATGTCATGTGAAGTCAAGTGTGGAATATTCCACTGTGGCATCATGTTGGTGCTCAAAAATTTGATTTTGGAGCATTTCAGATTTTGGATTGCAGGATTAGTGATGTTCAAACTCTATTTTCTTTCAAAATAGTGAAAAAAATTTAGAAACTAGTAAGTGAATCTCAGAACAGAACCAGAATTTTATTAATAGTAAGTAATTAAAAACACAACGTGTAATACGACCATCCTTTTACCTATTAGCAATGCCTATGAATCTGTTATAAATGTAAATGAAGTCTCATATTTCACTGACTGATCTCATCTCCCCTTACTTAAATAATTATAAGCACTGCTTAATTCCCTTATGAAAGTCAAATTATAACTGTTATCCTCATTTCACCTCCAAAGGGTTACTTTTTAAAGTCTTAGTAACTAATTTAAATATATTTAGTGCTCATCATTAGTCATTTCATATCATGTCTGTCCTATTCTGAATTTTTTTAAAGTTTTAAAGTTTAGTTGTCTATATCCCATCATCAATTATTTTTCAAGCAAGATTCATTAACATCCTGAGCTTATGCATACTGGAAATGTCTTTCTGTTATACTTATTTGGGAAAATGAATTGGTATAAAATTCTTATCTTTGAACTCTTTGTAAAAATTACTTCACTTTTCTGGCATTTAATGCTTCTGTGAATGAGCCTGAAGACAAACTGATATCTTCTCATTAGTTGATTTCTTTCTTTGCTTCACTGGCTATTAAAATTTTTTTGACCTTAAAATTTAATAACTTTACCAGGATACCCTTTGTTAATCATTGCATATTCATTTTTTTCTATAGAGTAGATGCTTTCTAAATTTCAGGAAATTTTTCTTCTATTATTCCTTTACATATTTTTCTTTTTCCATTTGTTTTATTTATTCAAATAAATTATGCTCTGCTTCTGTTGGATTTATTTTTCTGTCTTACATAACTATCATCTCCTCTCTAGTTGATGATAAAATTGATGATATTTGTTGGTTCTCTGATTTTTCTCAAAACTGTTCTATATGTCCTTGACCTTCCTTTCCCAACAATATCCTATTTCTTGATTTGTCAGAAATTTATTTCCGGAACTCTGATAGCTCATTCATTATACCTCTGAGTAATTGTTTCTTTCTTGAGCTCCTTTTTTTCCTCCCAGAGACCATCTTCCCACTAATTTCTCTGAGAACATGAAGAAGAAGGTGTTTACCTGAAATCTTCTCTTTTTTGGGATAATTCAGCTGAACTATAATCTTTATCTGTTTTATTACTTTCTTCTCTTTTTTTAATGGTGTCTGTTAAAAGATCTCATGCTGAATCTTTTCAGCTTATTATTCAATATTAAGTATAATTCTAATCAACAATGGTCTTATAAACAGTATGTTGAAGAGTGATCTTGGGCAGTTAGCAACTTTAGTTTTAGTACATTTTGTTGTATCACTTCCAATCAAGTCTTCTGGGGGCAGATCTCCTTTCAATTTTAAGACTTGTTCCCTCAGTGTGGACACATGGGCCTGAATCAAGATAATGAAGCCTAACAGTTCACATGTCTTTTGGTCTTTTGCTTGGTGCCTGACAACTCAGGGACTCTAGCAAGAGCTGCAAAGCTGATTGTAGCTTCCCCTGTCTTTCTCCAGATTGTTTCCCCAGGTTAGAAAAACCTAAAGAGCAATATTAACCTTCCAGAATATTCTTCCATTGGCTAGAAGTGTCACTGTTTAATAGAAATCCTCCATAACTTGTTTGGCATTCTCTCTTAGCTTCATTATAGATGAATATTCTTTTTTCTAGTATTTATGTCCAATATGATAGTTAAAAAAAAAAAAAGAATTGTGTGTGTGTGTGTGTGTGTGTGTGTGTGTGTGAAAGAGAGACAGAGACAGAGACAGAGAGATGCTAGCCTCACAGGGAGAGAGATGCAGGGCCTCACACATGTTAATATGATAGATTTTAAGGAGAACAGGGAAGTAAATAATATTTGATTCCAGTCTTTTACTGGGACTCCTCCTTTCATTTGTTTATATTTCTGACTCTTCCTCTACACTGGGTTCCTTTGATGGCAGGGATCATGTCTACAGTAGGTATACCCTAAATCTAATACAAAAGAGTATACACAGTAAATATGCACTGAAGGAAGGAAGGAATTCTTGAAATACTGAATGATATTGTTTTATGTGCTAAAAGCTGTCCTATTTATTAGGTGTATCATAGAAGAGCAAATATTATAGGTAATGGGTGGTGAGATGGTCAACAAGTGTCTTTTTTTTCAGGAATATAATGTCAGTGAGATAGACAGATGATAGGTAGGTAGGTAGATAGATAGATAGATAGATAGATAGATAGATAGATAGATAGATAAAACAACTGGAAGCCTGAGCCCTTTGTTTCTCTCTGTGTACAAACAATTATCACTATTTGTAGGTTCCATATTTGCAAAACCACCCACCAGTTAAAATTACTTGTGACTCCCAAATAAATATAGGACTTTCCTAGTTATTTGGGATCTGCACAGAGTGGATACAGAATTATTACCTTGATGCATATGCTTCCATTTGAGACTGAACAAGGCAATACTGCCTCATTTTAGCTCTCATATTGTAAATAAGTGTCCTTTATGTGATCTATTTACTGGTATGATTTTTGTGTTTTATTTCTTTGTTAGTGATTTCACTGTTTAAAATGACCTCCAAGCATTGTGTTGAAGTGCTGTCTTGTATTCCTAAGTGTAAGAAGGTTATGATGCACCGTAGGGAGAAAATATGTGCACTACATAAGCTTCATTCAGGTATGAGCTACAGTGGAGCTGTCCCTGAGTACAATGTTAGTGACTCAACAATGATGTCAAATAAAATATCTTTAAGCAGAAACACAAATAAGATAGGGTTATTGCTATAATTCAGGTGTTGAATGTCCCCCAAATAAAGAACTATGTGTCAAAGGCTTGATCCCCAGGGCAATGCTACTGGGAGGTGGTAAAACTTTTAGAAGGTGGGGCCCGATGGGAGGTCTTTAGGTCATTGGGGGGTGCCCTTGAAGGGAATAATGGGACCCTGACCCCTTCCTCTTTTGCTTCCTGACCATGAGGTGAGCAGTTTTGCTCCACCACAGGATCCCCACCATGATATGCTGCAGCCCAAAGCAACAGGGCCAAATGAACCTCTAAAACTATGAGCCAAAATAAACTTTTTCTTGTTTAAGTTGATCATCTCAGTTTGTTGCAATAGTGGTAGAAAGCCCAGGAACAGTTATATATTGATCACTTAATACAAATATTGAGAACAGAGTCTCACGGGAATCTGCCTTTCCTGTAGGAACAATAATTCAATATTTTATAATTCAATGTTTGCAGTGCATTCTAGAACATTTACTACCAAAATAACACGAATAACCCATCTTATCCCTTCCCATGGCTTTAAAAATCATATACATGCTAAAAATTCCCAAAGTTACATTTTGAGCCTAACAAATCACCCAAAGATCAAACTCATTTAAGCAAGTGTCTTTTGATATCTTTACCAAGATATGTAATAAGTGTCTCAATGGAGGCTCAAAACAGAATCTTGATTTTTGTCCTTCCCACAAACGTTTCCCCCAGTCTTCCCTAAATCTATAAATGTCACCTACTTGCTAATCTATAAATGTTACCTACATGCTCAAACCAAAACAGTCATCCTTAATTCTTCTCTGTCCATCACCTCTTTCTATCTTCTCCAACAGCAAGTTCCAACAGCTCTACTTCTCTCCAAACTCATGTACTTACCTCTGTGTCCATTGCTACCACCTCAGTTCAAGCCACCACCATCCTTCTTCCATGTTTATGCAAGAATTACCCACCTCTCTGACTGCTTCCACTCTGGCTCCCTACAATTCATTCTTCACACGGACAAAAGTAATGCATTTAAATGGAGATCAGACTGTGTCACTCCCCTGCTTAAAATTTTTCATTGTCTCCTCATTATACAGAGGACAAATTCAAACCTTTTACTTTAGCTCATAAGCCTCTAAACAAACCATTCCCTACCAATATCTTCAAACTTATCCCCTACCATCCTCCCCTTACTTAACTGTTTCTAGCAAAACTGACTTCATTTCTGGGAACTGATCACCCCAGGATAAGACTGTCAGATTTAGCAAATAAAAACAGAATGGCCAGCTGAATTTTAGATTTAAAAGGAATTTTTTTTGGTATGAGGTATACAATATTTTGGACATACTTATACCAAAAAAATAATTATCATTGTTTATCTGAAATTCAACTGGGTATCCTGTACTTTATCAGACAAGGTTTTTCTCTGTCCTAGTGCTTTGTACTTGCTGCTATTCCCTTTTCTGGAACTCTCTACTTCCAGATCACAGGGATGAATTTTCCTTTCATTTCAACCACAGATCTAATATCACCTCCTCAGAAAATCATTCTCTAGTCACGAAAGTTATAGGGTTCCCTATACAAATGTCCCCTTGACTCAAGTGCTATCTCATTATCATTTTTTTCCTTCTTGTATCTAAGCTTTATTAAGGCAGGAACTTTGTCCAATTTATTTTCTCTTGTAATCCTCATTGCCTACAACAGTGTCTGATATATAGTAAATGTTCAATAAGCATTTGCTGAACAGACGAATGAACACCTCCTGATATACTAGCCTAGTCAACATTTGAATAAACTGTAGTGAGTACAAGGGGAGACAGACTTTTATTTTTGAAAAGGGCAAGGGACCACCATTAGAAGTAGCCATATAAATTAAGCATATTACTTGAATCACAGCTGTACCAGAATTATTTTAGTTATAGATTTCTCATCGGAAATATAATAAGAAAGAAAGTGTTAGTCAACTTTCTGTTGCTATGACAAAATACCTGAGATACTCAACTTTAAAAAGGGAAAGGTTTATTTTGGCTCATGCTCTCAGAAGTTTCAGTTCATGGGTATTTGGCTGAGTTGTTTTTGAACCTGTGGCAACCAAGCTTTCAATTTCTCCAATGTCCTTTGGAGGACATTCAAGATCCAAACTATGGTAGAAAGGAAACAGCAATTCTAATTTTGGGCAGTGACCTGAATCTTTCAAATTATTCACCCTTTTGGGGAAAAAAAAAAAGGCAAGCTTAGAATGTTTAAGAAATCAAATAAAATTGTTACAACTAGATGGTTAATAACTGGTTGTTTGAAATAACATATTAACCATAGGTAAAATGTTTGACATAACAAAAATCTACTTTGTGTAGGCTTTAGGGACAATTTAGGAAGCAATCCTCTTGAATATAAATCAATATATCTCTATTTCCATTTTTAATAATAATAGCTAGTACTCATTTCATATGCTATGTTTTAAAAAATATTTTCAAATGTATAACCCCTTGGATCATTCTAAATGATTAAGTCTAACCTAGATCACAATTTTTCTATATTCAACTATTATAGAGGAATCAAATTTAATATTACCTTTGCTTTTATGATATTCCAATAAAAACAATATTATGTGATTGACAATAATCTATCTATAAAACAATTTGCAAGAATGCTTTGCTGCAGGAAAAGAAAAGTGACAACTACATTCAAAAGCCAGCTTTTTAATTCTAAAGCCCTACTGATTTTCATTTACTTGGCTCAAAATAGTATTAATTCATATTGATTAGAATTTCCTTTTGCTTCATTGTAAAAAGGAAACTAATTATTAGTTATTTAGGAAACTGTCAGTGAAAGAGAATGCCAGAAAAGATATTATACACACATACAGATTCCTTAAGAGTATGGCCCTCTGTTCTCATACTTTATACCCATATGACTTGGCTCCAAGCCTTCAAGTCGAACAGCCTTTAATTCCTCTTTAAGACAGTTTAGTAGAGGCTAAGTCTGAGTTGCTCCCCTAACAATTAAGAGTGGTTAATACCTTTGGCACAGGGCTGATTTCATCCAGGGATATGGGAGCAGTTTCCTTTGCTTCTTCATCTTAATCTTCAATTCTTTCTCAGAGCTGCTGAATTAATTGCCATTGCTCCAAGCACACCCAGCAGTCTGGCAGCAGACAGAGCACATGAACACGGAATAGATAATTTAGGACATCAGCCCATTGTGGTGTGTCCCCAAAGGGAAAATGACTGAAAAAGGCCACCGTGTCAATTTATCCTTGACCTTTTATGACATCCCTCTAACACTTGACTCAATACATTTTTGTTCTCTTTGTGCCAAATAATATAACTACTCAGCCCAGAGAATTAATTATCCCAATTTACATGAGCTTTATCACTAAGACCCTCAGATGATCATAGATATTGTTTTGGCATTAAGCCCATCCATTCACACTGATATCTTCCTATCCTATCTACATAAAATAAAACAATCTTGTCTTTTTTTCATCAGGCTGTCTCTTCCATCTCTTCCTGATGGCATCAGCACTGCCCTGAATTACAGAGACAGAGGAGATCATAGCAGTTATCCATCTGATTCAGACAAGGGGACCTGAAGACTCATTCACTTACTCACTCACTCACTCACCCAACATATATTTATTAAATGTCTATAAAGTGTTGTGCTAAATACTGTGGGAAAACAGAGATAATTCAGAATCAGGATTTATCCTACTCTGAAAGGATTCAGAAATATGGGTTAACTGCCTACTGATAGAGATAAAACATACATCTTAATAACTACTATAATATCAGGAGAGAATAGGACATAATCCACTGAAAATCAAAGCCTTCACAGAGAGGAAAAGACAAACAGCCTTTGAGTGGTAGCTGATGGAGCTGACAAAGCTTCATAGAGAAGATAGATTTGAGGATAAGTAGGGTTTGGGCCTTGATGAAGGAAGGAAACTGAAGCTGAGCTGTGGCCCTAGCAAAGGCTCAGTGTTGAGACAAAGCACCAGAACATACAACATCTCCTGAAGGTTTAGAAAGCACAAAGAGTCATGGACTTGGAATCAATGCCATGGGTCATACCCCAGCTTGTCTAGCTTTTGGACCTACAACCTTAGTCGCTTTTTTGTTTCCAGAGCTGGGAATTGAACCTGAGGCCTCACACGTGCTAGACAAGTGCTCTACCACTGAGCTACATCCCGAGTCCTTCTTTTATTTTATTGAGATAGGCTCTCATTTAAATTTCTTAGGATCTCACTAAGTTGCTAAGGCTGACCTCACTAACTTGCAATTCTCCTGCCTCAGTTTCCAAGTTGCTGGGATTACAGTCATGTGCCACCACACTCAGCAACCTTACTCCACTTCTCTGAGCTTCAGTTTCTTTCTGTAGAATGGAAAAGATAATTACTGTTCTAACTTGCTTGCAATTGTGCATATTGGGCATGATTGTAGTTAAACTCATGAACCCTATTCTCAAGACCCTCCTCCACATTTGCCCTGCAGCCCTGCCTGATTTCTTCCCCCAGTTTTCCTTACTTTGCATTCAATAACCCATCCTCTTCCAAAGGAAAAATAACAAGAATCTCATTAAATAGTTATCCTCCTTCTTGCAAGAGTGAGTGAAGACAGTATTGTTTCCCTTTTGAAGATGGCTCCAGATTGACAATCTAGCGAAAACTATCCACATGTTTTCATAAATTCCAATGAAAAACATAAGCCTTCCAAATTTCAGCACATTGGAGCTGGCATTTTTGACTCTTCTTTCAGTGCTGTTTTACTGTGTTAAAAATATATATGAGATTACCTATTCATGGGTCAAAAGTCAAAGACATAAACATCCTCAAACTATTTCTTCTGATGATCAAGTCAGGATTTCGTTTAACTCTAGGCTATAAATTTAAAGCAATTATACATGTATAATGAGACACACTAATACATACATAATAATCATCATAGAAGAGCTGAAAAATACAAATATCCATGCATACTAAAACATGTATACTGTTGATCTTGATTATATGAAATTATATATCAACAAAGGTACATCTTCCTGAGGCAAAGAGCTAAATACAGCAAAAGGGAATCCTTAGGGGCATGGTTTATGCTTTTCATCTTTGCATTTTTTTTTATTTCCTTATTGATTCATTGAACACAAATGGATTACAGCTATTGTTTCTCTGGTTACACAAATTAGAATCACAACATCTGTGCATTCATACATGTACACAGGGCAATGGTGTCAGTCACACATTCTGTTATTATTCTTACCCTCTCACCCCGACCCCACCCCTCCCTTCCCTCTATGCTATCTATCCTTCC